>JAEUWR010000084.1:0-24738 GCA_018524895.1 Podaxis sp. C-F-101400 | reverse complement strand
AATGTATGAACCTTGACCTGTATGTCACCCAGCTTGATTCTGCTTGTTCAGTGGTTCTAGGACACGACTGGCTCACCCGCCACAATCCGTTGATTGATTGGGTCTCGGGCCATATCACTTTCTGTGCCCCTAGCAATGCAAATCTCACACCTTCCGTTTCCATATGTGCGTCCTCCATTTCCATGGAGTCACTTACCACTGTTCTGGATCCGGTTTCATCTCCGACTCCATTCTCCAACTCCACTCCCTTCTCTCCTGCGAAGCCTGACATCCGTCTCATCAATGCTGCAGCATTCATGCGTGCTTCGTGTCTTCCAGGTTCATACCGCTTCACCCTTAATCTCTGCTCCACTGCCGTTTCTGCTTCTGCTGCCTCCACCGAAGAGCCTACCAATTTTTCCAAAGTTCCTGCCAAGTATCATGAATTTGCCGATGTTTTCAGCAAAGCCTGTGCCGACTCCCTTCCTCCGCACTGTCCTTTTGACCTCAAGATTAATCTAGAGGAGGGTGTTTCTCCCCCAGTCGGAACAATTTATTTGTTATCGCAGGTCGAGCTGGAAGCGCTCTGAGAGTTTATTGATGAACATTTGTCAATAGGCTTTATCTGTCCCTCCACCTCTCCACATGGCACCCCTGTTCTTTTTGTCAAGAAGAAAGATGGATCCCTCCAACTTTGTGTCAATTTCCGAGGCCTCAACCATATCACCAAGAAGGATCGTTACCCACTTCCTCTCATTTCTGATCTCCTCAACTCGCCCTGCAAGGCCTGCATTTATACAAAGATTGATCTCCATCATGCTTATCATTTGGTCTGGATCGCTGAAGGTGATGAATGGAAGACTGCATTCCGAACCCACTACAGCTTGTTTGAATGGCTCGTCATGCCTTTCGGTCTTACCAATGCTCCTGCTGCTTTCCAACGATTCATGAATGATATCTTCAAGGATTTGCTTGATGTGTGTGTTACTGTCTATTTGGATGACATCCTGATCTATTCCAACAACCTGTCCGAGCACTGCAAGCATGTCCAGGAGGTCCTCAAACGTCTTTGCGAAAATGGTCTTTATGCACACGCAGATAAATGTGAGTTCAACTCTGATACTGTTGAATACCTTGGTTACATTCTATCTCCCGAAGGTCTCAAGATGTCCGAGGACAAGGTCAAGATCATCCAGGAGTGGCCCAAGCCAAAGAAGGTTAAAGATATTCAGTCTTTCCTTGGGTTTGCAAATTTCTACTGCTGTTTCATCCATGCGTACTCCAACATCATTGTTCCACTTACCCACCTCACCTGGAAAGGTACTACATGGAATTTTGGTGATGAAGCCTGCAAATCGTTCAGCACCCTCAAGGAAGCCTTCACCACTGCTCCAGTTCTCACTCATTGGATCCCCAACTCCCAAATCATCATCAAGACTGACGCTTCCAACTATGCCCTAGCCGCAATTCTCTCCATCGTCACTCCAGATGGCGATATACATCCCATAGCGTTCCACTCCTGCACACTTTCCACTTCTGAGCTCCATTACAACACCCATGACAAGGAACTCTTGGCGATCTTCGAAGCCTTCCACATTTGGTGACATTACCTTGAAGGCTCCACTCTTCCGATAGATGTCATCATGGATCACAAGAACCTTGAGTATTTTTGTACCACAAAGGTTTTGACCCAACACCAAGCCTGCTGGTCCGAATATCTTTCCCAATTCAACCTTGTCATCTGCTTCCACCCTGGTCACCTCAGAACAAAACTGGATGCTTTGACTAGACGATGGGATGTCTACCCTAAAGGGGGGAATGGTGACTACTCAGTGGTCAATCTGCACAACTTCCAGCCCGTATTCACTCAAGGACAGCTTGCTGCCTCTGTCTGCGCTACCTACCTCTACACTCTGACCCTTCATGCTGCTGTGGTCATGGATACATTTAAACTCCACTCCGACATCCTCACTGCTCTTCCTAATGACCCAATTGCAGCTGAGCACCTCGCTAACCCTGAAGGACGTTGGTCTGTAGATTCCGATGGCTTCTTACAACTTGATGACAGGATCTATGTACCCGACTCTGACAACCTCTGCCTCTGCATCTTGCAGTACCACCACAACCATGCTCTAGCTGGTCATTTCAGCCAGAACAAAACCCTAGAACTGATCCGACACAATTATACATGGCCTGGTATCCAAGACTTTGTCAAGGAGTTCTGCAAGAGTTGTGTAACATGCATGCAATCCAAACCTCAACATCATCGGCCGTATGGGAACCTCAAGCAGCTTCCAATCCCTGAACACCCTTGGGACTCAATTTCCATGGACTTTATCAAGAAACTTCCCTCTTCCTCCAGTTACGACACTATCCTCATAATTGTTGACCACCTCACAAAGCAAGCAATCTTTGTTCCAACACATGATACCATTACTTCCACCAAGCTCACCTGATTATTTGTCCTACATGTATTTTCCAAGCATGGTGTTCCTTCGCACATTACGTCTGACTGTGGTTCTGAGTTTGTATCACACTTCTTCCATTCCCTTGGTCAAGCTCTCGACATGAAGCTTCACCATACTTCTGGATACCATCCCAAAGGTGACAGACAGACAGAACGAACTAACCAGACCTTGGAACAGTACCTCCGCATTTATTGCAACTACCAACAGGACAACTGGGCTGAACTCCTTCCAATTGCTGAGTTTGTGTTCAACAATGCCCCGAGTGCAACTATGGGTATCTCTCCCTTCTTCACGAACAAAGGTTACCATCCGAATATCACTGTTCACCCTGAATGTGATCTTGCTTCCACCTGTGCCCAACAATTCGCTGTGGACCTTGATGAGCTTCACACTACTCTGAAATCTGAGATTGCTCATGCCCAGCACAGATACCAAGTTTCTGCTGACTCCCGTCGCCTTCCAGCTCCCAATTTCAAGGTCAGAGACAAGGTATTCATCAAAGTGCAATTCTTCCGTACTACGAGGCCTTTGAAGAAGCTTTCCAAGAAGTACCTAGGTCCCTATGAGATCATCTCCCAGGCCGGCTCACACTCATTCACAATCTGACTACCCGATTCCATGCACGCTGTCCATCCCATCTCCCATGTCTCTATGCTCAAGCCCGCCACTCCAAACCTGATTCCGAATCATACTGAACCTGCTCCTGCACCTGTTATTATTGACAGCAAACCCGAATACGAAATTGCTCGGATCGTCAACTCGAAAATCGATTGTCGCAGGGCATGCAAGTTATTGTACAAGGTTATCTGGTTAGGTTATGAGGATACTGACGAGGAATCCTCCTGGCTTCCTGCTATGGAGCTAGAGCACGCCGCTGAACTTGTAGCTGACTTCCATGCTGCTTATCCTGCAAAGCCTGGTCCTCTCTCCACTCTCACACTTTCGCACTAAGTTTCCATTTCTATTGTTGTTTCAACTAATATTCTTTTCCTTATTAGTTTCTGATTTTTGTTTTCATTTTCATTTTCTTATTTTCACACTTCCCAGGACCAAGACAAAACATTCATTCATATTTGCAAACATTCCAACAACAATGCAGTACTACATTCCAAGAAAACGAACAAACTCTGCACAAGGGCACTAGGAGGCGAGGGGACTCATGGGCCCTTTCAGACCCACCTCAATGAACCTCCTCCGCATCCCTCCGGATCCTCCTGATGATGCACCAGCTCGAGATCCCACATCATCTCCATGTTCCACTCCATCATCGCCCACATTGCTTCTGTTACCTCCATGTTCCGATCCATCACCTCCACTGTCTGATCCATCGAGCACGTGATAGTCTGCTGCAGTGATTGATTTGACTCAATGCCCCGCTCCAGAGTGGTCTGCAGACAGTCAATCGCCTGCCGATTCTGGTTGTGCGACTCCTGCATCATCGCCAGCTCATCAGAGAACCACTCAATCATAGAACCAAGGTATTTCATCTCCTGCGCATGTTGGCGGGATTGCAGAGACAAGGGGGACTATTGGATTTCGTCAGCTTTGATTATTCCCTGTACTGGATGCACTTACCAGAGACAGCTCCCACCTGGCTTCAGCCTCCTCGTGCTGAGGACTCTTAATTGGTATCGGAGCTGGCTGAGAGAATGACAACAGGGTCCAAGCAACCACTGAAGAGCTCGATGGAGTCTGTGCCATCGTAGATGCAGGTGGCAAGAAGGCTGGAGTTGTTAACCTGACTGGATTTCCGAAACCACTCCTCCCAGAGCTCGACGCTGTGCCCAATGTCACTCCTGAAGCCACTGACAATCCCCCAGTCTTCTTCCTAGGCACAGGTGGCACTGTTGACCTCATACCCCTGGATAGATCACACCCGACATGTCCCCACTTGCACTTGTTACAGGCCGTCCCTGGATACCTGCGACACACCAGTCCCTTCTCCAAACACCTCTTACACAGCACCAGCAGGATACCTCCCTTGCCTGCTCCCGAGCTCAAACCACCCGATCACAAAGGCATGGGCAGAACTGCGACATGCGACATTGTAGGACCCAATGGAACTACTCGTTGCGAACTTCATAATGCCCACTGACTGATTTGCATGCTCAGAGCTGGAGTATCTGGCCCTTCATCGTCATCTTCTTCCTCTGGACTCTCCACTCATTTACTCTTTGACTTCTTCTTTGTCTTTTCCCACACAGCCGCTTGACTACCTTCTGACTCTCAACGACACTTGCTTGCATCTCTGCTTTCACTCACATCGACTTCCATAGCCACTGAGGACTTGTCCGGGAACCCAAGCATTGCACATTGCTCCGGGGTGAGCTTGCTGAGGTTGACAGTGACTTGGCTGGGCTGGGAAGGCATGAGGGTACGAAGGGAAGGCTGGAACAAAAAATTTTTTCGATGAGTTCTGACCCGGATACACGTTTTGATGACTCCTGATCACTTAGGCTTTGTTTCCAAGTCAGCCACCTCAAGGCCTCAAGGGCTCGGCCTTAAGGGGGAAATACTGTCACAACTGCTCATGCATGTCCAGGCTTACTTTCTCACACTTATCCAATGTCTGAAAATCCAATATCCAATGTTCCAATTTCACACGACTCTGATCCACTCATTCTGTTGATGGATTTCTGTCCACCCTGTTATCCGAACAGGCAGGTGTGTGCACTCAGTCACTCACGACCACTGCAATGAGTGTTGTTCATTCACTTTTCCTTTATTGTCTCGGATCCTTTACCCTTGCCTCAGTCCATTTGTTCCTTGCTTCCATTCTATGTTTTATTACATTCTGAACAGCCTCCTTTCCATTCCGCCTCCATACCTGTACCTTCTGCATGCTTCTAGTTTCTGCTTTACCTCTGAAATGTTTTACCCATTTGTACTCACTTTTGTTCTCCGGTTATTTTCCTGTTCCCTGTTTCCAGTTCTCGACGCGTATTTAAGCATAGTAGTTTCCTGTATCCATTTCCTCAGTCTGAATATCGACTTCGTTATCCTCTTCCTCCTCTGTTCTGCTCATCAGACTTCTGGGTTGTCTTCTGACCACTCCTGCTGCTCATCTGCACTCTGTCTCTTGTTCCCTCTGCCTCTGGGTTCTGTCTCTGTCCAAATTGGACCAACGCAATACTGGAAGGGCACAGCACATAAGCTGAGGCTGAGGTCCGCTCCCTGATGCCCTAGGCACCTGTCTGGAATGTAACATGTTCCAGGCATTGAGGTGTGACTGGACCTGCTTAGAGTGAAGAAAGTCAGCAGATATGGGTGGATGCTGGTAGGATGGCCAGCTAGTCTCAACCTGGGGGTTGTTTTGGGTGGAAACAGCAGAGTGATGGGCCTCATACTGAATCTGCCACTTGATATGGGAAGGGACTTGAAAGAAATGTAGAGATTTATTAGGGGACTTACTTAGGTAGTCCTCTAGCCCCTCCACTGCAGCCAGTGTGAACAGTTGACTGGAATGTGCAGATGGATCCAATAGGTGCTTGGAGGTGCTTATGGAGTCTATGAATACCTGTAAGGTTAGGCATTCTTCACCAAAATGATGAGTGACATAAGAGATGCCCAGTTGTTGGGCAAACATCTCAGCTTCAGGCATAGTGACATGCCCTGCCAGTTTGGTGATGGTATGAATGCACTCACCTGACTGGTAGATTTTGGCCACAGAGATGGCCTGGTACTGTCATTGTTTGACAACAGAGGCATCAGAACCAATTGAGAACATGGATTGGTCTGCATGTTCTAGTGCATCATTGATGTGGGTGAGACAAGGTTGTGAGCATTCCTTGTCCCACTTGTTGAAATGGATCTGTTCATCAAAGAGATCAGTAATATACTGGCCAGGCTCTGCATAGGCAGAGTCAGCTGCATATTGGAAGGTGACCTTGTCCTGGCTTTGGTGGGCTTCAATGAGGGCTCCTCTGATGGAAAGCTGGGTTTGATAGTCCATGCCTCCAATAGAGTGTGGGTCACCAGACCAATTGGTCCAGCCAATGATGTTCTTGAGGGCATGATTAACCCCCAAGAGTTTGGTAGAGCATGTGACTTGCCTGTTGGCAAGCTTGCACAAGTGAAGATCAATGGGCATGAGGCCAGCTAAAGCCTCAATGCCCCCTGTAGGAGAGGTTCAAAATGCACCTGTGATCCATATGGCAGCTTTGTGTTGCATGCTGCTAAGAGTCTTGATGAGTCCCTTGTTTCTGGCCCCTTTGAAGAACCATAGCTGGTACCCATACATAGCAATAGGTACCACACAAGATCTGTATAGGATCCTCTTGTTTAGAGGAGATAGGCCTCAGGTGGAGTTACCAAGTAATCACATTGCCTTGATGGACAATAGTGACTTGTTAGCATAGAGCTTAACATGTTCCCTAAAAGTTAGCAAACAATCAAAGAAGAAGCCTAGGTAATGCCAAGTGGCCTTGGGTCAGATAGTAACCCTCTGCCCATCCTTGGTTAGGGCATGGAAGGTTGGGTTGATGTCTCTGTGGTGCTGAGAGAAGTGAAAGACCTCCATCTTGTCATGCTCAAGCATGAGCCCATCCAAGTTGAGGAGGTCATGGATCTCTTCATACATCCACATGAGGTTGCTTAGATTAGTCTCCCAGTCTTTAGCTTGCAAGATGAGTGTACCATCATCTATAAATGAGAGAATATTAGCAAACGAGGAACCTGCACAGAATTTCTGCTTGGCATGCTCAGTGAATAGTTTGATGAAAGGTGCTAAGTAAAGTGCTGATAAGATGGGGCTTAGTGCAGAGCCCTGGCTGACTCCACCATCAGTGTCAAAATTGGGTGATATTTCTTCACCCCACCTATATTGGGTCTTGCAACCAATAAGGTAGCTTCAGAAGAAGGTGACAACTTCCTTAGTGAATCCCATTCTCTCAAGTATGGTTAGTAAGACTTTGTGATTGAGTGATGGGAAGTGTTGAGTGACATCAAAGGCAACAACACTCATGACCAGTCCTTTAGACCAGCCTGACCTGATGTAGTGAGTGAGGAAAAGTCCTGCATCCTCAGTTGAGCAATGAGAGACACCCCCAAATTGATTATCATGGAGAAGCTGGTGTTTGACTGCATCGAACTGCATATGTTTGGCCAGCATCTTTTCAATAAGTTTTCCTATCATATTTAATAGCACAATGGGCCAGAAAGCCTTAGGTATGGAGTAGTCCTGTTTGTTGGGCTTCAGAATAATGACTGACATCAACTCTTTGAAGTAGTTCAGCCAGTGCCCAACTCTTAGGCATGTGTTTGCTAGCCTAAGAATGGTATCTCTGGCCACATGAGAGGAAAGAATTTGTTTAAGGTGTCTCCAGGATACATGGTTGGGCCCTGGAGTGGAGACATTGGAACACCCTAGCAGGGCATCCCAGAGTTCCTTCTGTGAGAAGGAGTGCCAGTCCCTGATCTCTTCTTGTGTGAATCAATCAAGGATTTTGGCTCTGAAGCCACAGCCTTGAGCTGCATTGTAAGTAGAGTCTAGCACTTCAAACAGGGATTCTGTCATTGCACATGGTTGCCCTTCATGAGTGATAGCCTCAATGGCAGGTAGTTTTCATTGCTTGACCCATGACATAAGGTCCCATGGGTGTTTGTTAGTATGTGAGATTTCTTCAATGAGAGTGTTGTAGAAATCCCTCTTCACCTTCTTGGTTATTCAGTGGAATACAAGATGGTCTTCATCAGATCTGGTTTGGTGGAATCTGTCTAGGGCCTTCTTGCACATGTCATTCCACCATGGTTTGGAGTAAGCCATGATGTGAGAGACTTTCATGCACATATTGTAACTCTGGTGCATGAGTTGATTGATTTCTTGAGCTATATGCTCAATTTGATTGGGAGTTTCTAGGGGTAGATCCAACAGATCTGTAAACCCTTCACATATGTGGAGGATAAATGTGTTTTCCTCCTCTGAATTGCATTTGAGAGTCTTCTTGTAGACTACCATAGTGAAAGGATCCATGTGCACCCATGTGAGAGTGGGGGCATGATCTGAATGATTGCGTTCTCTAGGCAGGATAGTGTGCTTACTGAAGATGGGTGGTTCCTTGCTCAAGAACACAAGGTCGATCACCATAGATTGTTTGGCCACATCCCTCAGGTAATGCATGGGGAGGGTGACTTCAGGTTCAGATAGGCCTAGGCTAAGGTCTTCAGCTAGTTCTATGAGTCGTTCAGCTTTCCTTGGGTGAGAATCCATGGTAGGATCCCACACCTCAGATTGAATGTTGAAGTTGCTGGCCATGTAAATGACTGGTGGGATCAGCAAAGCACATTGCTCCAAATAGCTCAAAGCATGGCATTTGGAATCATTGTAGACTCCTATGAAGTGAAAGTTCTTTTCCTGGATAAACAGGGAGATGAGACAAATGTCTTGATGGTCAATCACATCCTGCCAAAGGGCTGGACAGAGTGAAGATAAGCATCTATGCACATATGCAATAGTATGTGGGGATTTGTCATGGTCCACAGATTTTGTGTAAACAACACTCACCATGGGAATCCACTCAGGATGCAGGGGAGGTCCAATGATGTCTTCCCCATCAGTGGAGGCCATACTTGGCACCTGTCTTACAACACACCAAGCAGGTTCCTGTATGAAAACAATGTCAGTGTTACCTTTCCTCATTTCCAATACCAATTCCATATCTTCTCAGCTCCTCACCATGTTCTGGGACAACACCCTCAACCCCTTCACCTCTGTTCTCCTCTGATGATCCCCTTCACTTGTCATCATCATCAGTCACAGTGGCAGTTCATTGCCAGGAAGAGCATTCTTCCTGGGCAGATTTGTACTTGCTTTGGATCCAGTCATGATCAAAATGGTGGTTCTAGAAAGAGCATTTGTGGCTGTTGGAAGTGTGTTCTTTGCCACAGTTGATGCAGTGAGGTGGGTGAGGGCATGGTGTGCCCTCAGGGGTGGCTTCTCTGTTTACTTTGGGGTTAGCTTTGCAACATCCTGCCAATGCCCTGTGGTTTTCCTCCTTATGGGGTCCACAGCAAATGGGGCATTGGTGACCCTTGTTCCTGCACTTGTCAGTAGGGTGTTCCCATTTCCAGCATTTCTGGCATTGTGCAATGCCTGGGTTGGCACGTGCTTTGCCAATAGAGCATTTGCTGTTAAAGATAATAATTGACTTATTAGTCAACTGTTTAATCTTGGATCCAGATTGTGAGTCCCAGATATCAAACCACACCATGTATGTGTCTGCTTTCACAGAGTTGCACATGATGCATGGCTTGTCAGCTAGATCAAACAAGTTGACCAAGGGTGAGGCCATTATGGTGGCCTCTACCATTTCAGGAGTGATGCACCCATTGGTAACTGGGCTGAATAGTGGTACATCAATGATCTTACCATAGCTCTTTGATTTGGGAAGAGCTGCTTCAAAAGATCTCTCCTCACCACTCCACACTTTGGTGAGCCAGACTTTAACAACTTCAAGGTCTGCCAGGGAAGCCACACCATTTGTGACTAGAGAAATCCCCTTGTACACAAAAGAGGTGGATTCAATCCACAACTTGGATTTGGCCTCAACTAGGCTTTTGTTGACTGACTTGACAATGCCAGCCATATTGACTTCCACTCCTTCAGAGTGTATGAATGGGATGATAATTTGCCTCCTGGTAGGACCCTTGGTGGTTGAGACCAGGAGCTTCTTTTGCTTCTTTGCATAGTCAGAGGAAGCAGAAGGAATGTTACCATACATGGCATCATAGACTGCCATGAGGTGATCATTTTTGAGTTCTGGGTTTTTCTTTGCAAGCTTGAGTAGCTTGATTGGGTCCCTAGAGTAGGGGGCATTGTTGGGGGCCTTGGGGGGAGCCTTTGGTTGAGGTTTGCCTTTGGCAGCTTGGGTGCAGGAGACTGACTTCTTCACCTCAGCTTGCTTGGGCACAGGGGTTGTGTCAGGAACTTTGATGGGATCAGATATAGAGCCTGATCTGGATGCAATGGATGGTGTGGTGGCAGTCTTTGCCTTTCCCTTGTTTGGTTTCACAGTTTCCTGTTTAGGATTTTTTGGAACTGGTTTGTTAGCAGTAGTGGGCTTAGGCTTGGCAGGTGCTTTGCCCTTGCCCTTATTGACCTTGGTGGCTGTTTTGGCCCCTTCAGGGTTTATTCCAGCCACAATCTGGGGTAATGTGATTTCCACCACCTCTATTGGGGTCACCTCCTGTTCCACACATGTTGGTTGGGGAGGGACTGAGGTTGTAGGGGCTTGAGGGTTTGCCCCTGTAAGTGCCCTAGCCAGCTCTTGAGATTGGTGAGCATAACACTTGCTGCACTTAGGTTGAAAATACTCCCTAATATACCAATAGAGAGTCTCTTGTTCTTTTGTAGCATCAGTTTGCATGTTAAGCCACCCCTTCTTGTCCAAGACATCAAAGAGGCAGTGGAGTTCATGGCCCAAGAGATAGCTGTTGTCTTTGGGCCTTTGCCCATAGGCTTCAATGAAGTGGGTGATTTCACTCACCCCAAGTGTGCTTGTTGCATAGTTCTCAGTGAACCTCTCTTCAGTGAGGTTGAGAACCATGGGCATAGACTGGGATGTCTGGGCCTGGATGTCCATGTGTTTGTTGACCATGAGACTCTTGGCAGCCACCAGGTCTAGCCTCTCCTGTTGGCTTGCAGAGAGTTTGACTACCTCCTTGGAGGGAAGATCAATCTTCTTGGTGAACTCCTCGACTTGATCAGCCCAGGAGGGAGTGTGAGGCTCAATGACAGCCTCAGTGTAAGCAGGGGCAGATTCCCTGGTGCATTTCTTGCTGGGTTGGTGGGGTATACCAATGTCCCTCATGTGTTCAGCTGGTTCTTCTTCTTCACCACCTGAAGATTCTTCCTCCTCCTCCTCCACTTCATTGTCAGATGGTTGATACTTGGCAGAGGCCATGTCATTGTTGACCTGGGCTGAGACCTTGGCAAGGGCCCTTTGCTCGGATCTCTTGCTCTTGAGAGAGATTTGAGAGACAACCTTCTTTATCTTCTTATCAGAGAATAAAGACATCAGTTCCAGAACTTTGAATTTGCTGCCACATGTTTCATTGATGGTGAAGATTAATCCTGGTGGAGAGGGATCGTGGGGTGAGGAAGCCCCAATGATATGCATAGAAGTACTGGATTCTGCAGGCTGGTTGTTAGCCATTGACCAACACAATTGACTCATGAAGAATAGATGGTGGTGGTATGAGGTCAAGAAAGGTGTTGAGTCAAATTTGCTCACCTTCCTTTCTCAGTAACCACCACCAACACTTCAGTGGACAGGTTACTCATAGCACAAGGAATACAAATTTCAGTTCTAAACTGTTATGGCAGAGTCCAAAGGCCCATCAGGTTCTTCTGGCATCCTGCAGAAAGCCACCTCTCACATGTTCTGTTGCCACTGCTCTAGTGCTAGCCTAGCACCTTCTTCCACCCTCCCTCAGGCTGCCTCTGAGGGACCATTCACCAAACCCACTGGCCATATCAGCTTTATACACCAACCTCCATCCCCTACCCCCTCCTTGGGCACCAAGTGGTTGATCTCTACCAACCAATTTCTCTCTAATGAGGTCCACAAAAGCCTCAAAGTACATGATGATGACGATGCTGCTTCCTCAAACCATTCTGAGGATAAAGACCAAGAATCCGAGGGCTTAAGCACACCCCGTTCCGTCCACCCCTCCCTCGCACTGGTTCGTGAGGAAGACCATCAACTTTCCCCTGAAATTGCCCCTTCTTCACACCACATTCTCACTGAAGCTCAGTCAATTGTGGCCCACTACGGTTTTGTCCCCCCCACACCTGGAACATGGGATGAATCCAAACCCTCAGACCCCCTTCCCTCTCTCCTGACTTTCACTCCCATTTCTCCCCCTCCTCTTAATGTGCAGCCACATGAAGCAGCACACACATCCCACAGAACAGATTGGTCATCAATTCGTGACTGCATTTTTGATGCCATTTGTGACATTGATGTCACAAACACCAACGACTTTGAGGGACTGAAATTTGCGTCATCCCTCCTGGGCTTCATTGTTCAATATCTGTCCCAATGGGCTCAGACGGACAACATTTCTAAATTCAGGGAATTCGAGGGCACTATGCACCTCATTGACCTCCTTTGCACCATTGCACACTCTGAACAAATGTGCAACCTCTTCGTCCCTTACGAAGACTGCTGCCTAAGTCTCCATCAATTCATTTCTATGCAATTTCCTCCCTCCTTCTCCTCTCCCACCCCTACTCCAATGAATACCCAACAATGACAAGAATGCCAGGCTGAAAAGGCACTGGCCATGTCCTCCCCTTCCCCTAAAGATGCCTCTGGGATACACCAGGGCTCTTCCCCCACTCCTACATCTGATGCCTCTGGGAATCTCCAGGGCTCAGATTCACAATTCGCCAAGGACATGGCACAAGCAATCGCCCTCTCGTGCCTCCCTCCCACCAACCAGAACAAACCAGGTGAGTGTTCTGGATTAAATAAAGATGTTGACATGGCTCCTCCTCCTCCTACTGTCCCACAAGACAAGGCTAATGGTCTGTCTCTAGGGGAGACTTTAAGTCCCCCAGCAACCTCAGAGGAGACTAAAAGTCCCTCTGGGGCCAAGCTCAGCTCCAACCAATGGCAAACCACTGGCAAGTGCTGTCCTGTTCACCCCTCTAAACCGATAGCCACCCAAAACCAGTGTAAGCCTATTGTTGCCCCTCCACACCCTCCCCTTCCTCCCAAGATCCCCCTTCCCCCTTGTCCTACTCCCCCAGGTCCCCTACCTCCCATCAATAACAACACCTGACCTACCAATTATAGGTCATCCGCCCCATCTCTGTCCTCTCAGAGAGCATCATATGCTAAAATGGCATCCTCTTCCCCACTCTGACCAGATGAGCTCATGAAATATGCAGCTCTTCAAAACCAATTCCCCCAGATGTCACCTGTTGACATCATCAATTTCCTCTGCAACTCAGGGGACATCAAATCCCCCTCCCCCTCCTCCCCCAAATCACCCTCTCCTCCTCACTCTTCCCAAAAGCCCAGAGCCACCCAAAGGCCATCGCACAAGAATGTTGTTGTCCCATTTAACAACACATTCAAACCTATTATGATCACCTCACTTGACTTGGTGGTCCGTAACTGTAATAATGCTCTTTACCAAAAGGGATGTACCCTCAAAGTCGAGTCAGCCAAGATGAACGACAAAACTCTCTGGCTGAACACAAGCCAAGTCGCTTCAGATGAGGATCTCCTCATCATTAAGAAGGGCATCACCAACTCCAACAGGTCGGCTTTTGCCTCCCCCGACATCCGTGATGCCATTACCCCCGCACTCCCGATGTCAAAATCTTTCATTAAACTCACCAACCTCCTGTACTTCAGGGAGGACAGTACCCCTCATACCTCCAATGATTTCACTGAAGTCATCAATTCATCCCCTTATGCTGACATCATAAACCACCTAGTTGGCAAACCCCACTTCAGCCATGTCTTGCCCCACTTGGACTTGGCCATCCTATTCTTTGACCTGTGGGATTCCCAATCAGCCTCTCGGGTCAAACAGTTTATCAATCACACACTCCTCTTTGAGAGTCAAGTGTGTACTTTCAGAGGAGTGACTATGAGGACTGCTAGTCCTCTCTGTAACCACTGCTGGAGATGGGGTCACCCGACCCACCTTTGCAAAGCATGCAACCCTAGGTGTGCAATCTGTGGTGATCCCCACCACACTGAAAACCACTGCCGTGATGGCTTTTGCTGTCGTGGCAAAACCAGCCCCAATCCCCACCCCCCCACCCCTGCCAATGTCAAGGAGTGTCCCCATGTGACCTCCTTCCATTGCCTGTCATGTGACTCCAAGGACCATCACATGAACAGCAACAAATGCCCATTCTTCCATCATCGTTTTGACTGAGAATGGATCAATAAAAAGCTTCAAGAGCTTAAGGTGGAGAAAAACCACTGCGACTTCAACTTGGGAGCTGTGAATGTCTAAAGGACCTCTTCACAACCCTGCTCCTCTCTCTTTGATTCCTATTTTATTTTTCAACATTCACCATTCTTTTGACACCATTGAGATTCTTTTGAATGAACCTATGTTCAAAGACATTCTCATCTTATGCATTTAGGAACCTTCTTTCTGAACCATCTGCAACATACCGTCATCTGATAACTCTGAAGGAGTTCCATACAAAGGCACCAACTACAACCCCAATTGGCACATTTTTGTACCAGATGGCGACCACCCAAGAGTTGTGACATTCATTCATAACTCTTGTAAATCCCTCTTACCCACTTCTCACCCAGACATTATATCTTTGCCTGACTTTCAGTTAATCTCACTTTCTTTCCCCACTGGGAAATCCTTCTTCCTTAACTGTTATCTTGAACCCTCTGACGATTCTTCCCTTACATATCTTGAATCCCGTTCCCACCTACTCCCCAACAACATTATCTGTGCAGGAGGCAATTTCAACTCCCATTCACCAGAATGGGACGATCACATCCTCCACCACTCCACTCATGGCAACCTTCTAACTGACATTATGAATGACATAGGTCTCACTCTTTCTACCCCAGACATTTTTAAGTATACACATATTCCCTTTGACACTAATAAACACCCCTCTGTCATAGACCTCATCTTCATGGCAGATGACCCTACCCAATCAAGCCCAGTCCACTCAATACGTGATGACTGGCAATTCAAATCAGATCATCATCCCCTCCTCACCAACCTCCCCATCCCCTCCCCCTTCCTTCCCTACACCAAAAAACTCACCATCCCACATGATTCTGAAGAAGAGGCCACCTTCCTCTACTCCCTTACTCTCCAACTGTGAGACATCCCCACCTCTTTCGGCTCTAGCGATGACATTCACCTCTATGCCAACACCATGTCTCAAATCATCTCTCAAGAATGGCTCAACAATGTGAAACAGGTCAAAATTTGCACCAAGTCTAAACTGTGGTGGACACCCCAATGTTCCTCTGCACTCTGCGAATTCCAATCTTGCAAAACCAAAGTGAATTGGACCCATTTTAGACGCACAACCTGCCAAGCTAAACATACATTCTTTGACAAGAAAATCAAAGACATATCTGAAGAAAACTGTCACCCTTGGGACCTCATGTCTTGGATTGGAAAGCGAAATCTTCCCCCCTCTCAATCCATTTCCTACAATGGGAAGAGTTGTGACAAGCTAGACAACCTCTGGCATGTGCTTGACTCTTCCTACAATTCTGCTGCAGATCAACAAGTTGACCTTAGTGCTATTAATTCTATTGACACCCAACTTGAGTGTCAGTGGCCTCCTTTCTTGAGTGCAGAACTTTTTGACACCCTCAAGCCTTGCACCAACACCTCATCTCCAGGCCCTGATCACCTCTTGTGGGCCCATGTTAAGCACTTAATGGCCAACAACACCTTCTGCTCCAACTTCCTCCTCTTTGCATCCAAATGCATCAAATTTTCTACATGGCTGGAACATTTCAAAACCTCCACCTCCATAATCATCCCCAAACCTAGTAAACCACATTATTCTACTCCAAAGATGTTTCGACCCATCATCCTCCTCAACACCCTCGGAAAACTCATTGAAAAGATGATTTCCACAAGAATGCAGTTCGAGGCTGCCCAATTAAACCTCATTCACCCCCTCCAATTTGGCAGCATCTTTTTTTTTTTTTTTTTAAATCCAAGTTTATTGCAATAGACTAGCTACTACAAACGGGTGCACGATAGCAGTCCCAATACTGAAACTAGAGAAGAGAAAAGAGAAAAAGAAAAGGAAAAGGAAAGAGAGAGAGTAAATGAAGAGCAGAGAGCCAACAACGGTATATATAAGAGAGTAAGTGAGAGGGAACTAACTTAATCAGAGTTGAGAGAGTAGTCGAATGAAAATGGATCAAAAAGGAAGACTGGTAGGGAGCAGTGGGGCTATCTACGAGGCAAGGGAAGGGGAGAAGGTCCTTCAGTGAACATCTGGAACTCCATTAAGGGCAAGTCGCTCTCTTTGGGTGAGGCAGTGGGTGGCAAACTCTTCTTGAGAGATTGGTCCTTGAATCTGGTCAGTGAAAGAGAAGGCTGCCAGGTTTCATTCCAAAAAGTTGATGAGCCAATAGAAACTGTTTCAGTCTCCAATTGGGTAGTGGAAATGAAGGCAGCCTTGGGTAAGGATGTGTTTGCATGTCTTGAGGTCTTCACCACAAGGGCAAGAAGTGATATGGCACCTGGGGAAGAAGCACTGTCGGAAGGCACCAATGGGTGTGTGATTGGTGACGCAGTGAGTGAAGTGAGCACAGAGATTGGGGTTTTTGCCCAGGGGGGATTTGAGCCAGGAACCACCATTGGTGTATTTGGGCTTGAGGGGTTGAGGTGGGTCGGCTGCATTGATGACAGGGAGCCATGAATGTCTGTGATAGGAGGGATTGTTCATTAAGGTTTTTCAGTGTTTAAGGCACTTGGATGTGTAGTGATTTTGAACGAAGCCAAGGGATGTGTGGAATGGCTGGCATCACAATTTGGTGGCATCATCCAGCACTCTACAGAAGACACTGGTGTGTACGTCACTCACCTTGTGCACTCTGGTTGGTGCCATAAACTCAAGTCCAGTGTCATCGCCTTCGATGTCACACAATTTTTCCCCTCCACCAACCATTCCATCCTCTGTTCCATCCTCAAACAACACAGATTCAATTCTAACCTTGTCGCTTTCTTTACTGAGTACCTTAAAAGCAGGTATACAACTTACTCGTGGAACAACAAGACATTGCCCAAGTTCCCTGCATCAGTAGGAGTTGGCCAAGGGTCTGCTCTCTCCCCCATCCTCACTGCCCTCTCCCTTTCCCCATTCATGTATGAGTTTGCTAACGACCCTAGATGCAAGGTCATCTCTTTTGTAGATGATGGTCTTATTCTCGTCCAATCTGATTTGTATGATACTAACTGCTGTCTCTTATCACAGATCTACAAATCAGTTGAAAACTACTTACTCCACCTAAGTTTTGTCCTCAAAAGGGACAAAACCAAAGCATTTCACTTCTCTAGCTGTCCCTCCCATGACCCAAACCCTCCTGTCATCATTGATCCCTCCCTCACCACCATTCCTAAACCCTTCCTTTGCTACCTTGGCTTCTGGTTCAACAGAGGCCTCACCTTCAAGGAACACATCCAGTTCTACTCAACCAAGGTGCTCTCCACCATCCATTGTATGCGCATGCTTGGCAACTCTGTTCGTGGTCTCTCTCCCCTACACAAGAGACTCCTTTACTGATCCTGTGTGGTTCCTATAGCCACATACGGACATCGTCTCTGGTTCAACCACAATGCCAGATACTGTGGACTCATCAAGTCCCTTCAGCGCATGCAACAACAAGCTGCCCTACGGATCACCGGTGTGTTTCGCACTATCCCTTCAGGCAGAGTTGAGGCCATTGCAGGTCTTATACCTATTCAACTCCATCTGTTCAAACTCGCTAAATGAACTTCCCTCTGTTTTCATACCCTTCCCCCCTCCCACCCCCTCAAACCTCTAACATGGGATATTGACCCTCTTGACACCCACCATACCAAACAGCACTCAACAGTGCTCGACTTTGTCTCAGATGCCCAACTGATCATGGACTGGTTCCAGCGTCTCAATCCATGTGCTAAACCTGGCCAGCACCTGCTGGACTTGTTTAGCAACCAAATTAAATTCATCAAATGCCCTAACCCTTTGAAAGAAGGTGCTATGGCAATCCACCTAGCCAATGCTTCCCGTACCTGTGATCTTTCTTTTTCTTCTCCCGTTTCTTTAGTCATAGCTACAGACAGTTCCATTCCTCTTGATTCCACTCTTTCCACTACCTCTGCTTTTCTCATCTTTAACTCTTCTTCTACAGACTTTCTATCCTCTTCTGTTCACCCCTGTGGGGAAGTCTTATCATCAGATGCCGAATCATATGCTCTCCATCTCAGACTAGCTAGCTCCATTTCTCTTGCCTCTTCTTGCAATGTCTCCTCTATTATAGTCTTTATGGACTCTATATCATCAGCTAAAAAGCTCTTTTCATACAGCCCTCATAGTGCTCATCAAGACACCATCACAGTCACTCCCATCCTTTGGCAATGGCTTTCCTCCTCCTCTTCCAACCACATCCACTTCTGGTCAGTTCCCTCCGCTGCTCAATGGTCAATTCATTTCCAAGCACACCAACTTGCCAAGTCTCTCCATGTTCTCAACAACAGATGCCAGCCCTACCACACATCCATCGGTTTCATCCAAAACCATTACACCCGCAAATGCCTCTCAATGTGGCATTTGCTCATGGACAAACCAGCCCACAGTGGTCATTCATGGCTCTGTCTCGTCAACCCTGCCAAACAACCCCTCTTACCCAAGTACACCAAAGGCAGAACTTGGCTCAACTCCCCTCTTGGCAAGAACACCCAACTTTGTGCGTGCTTCACTCAATGCATCACTAATCACGCACCCATTGGTGCCTTTCAACAGTGCTTCTTCCCAGGGTGTCACATCACTTCTTGCCCCTGCGGAGAAGCACTTGAAACTCGGGACCATATCCTTGACAACTGTCCCCTCTACCACTATCCAGTAGGAGCCCATGACAGCTTCTACTGGCTTATCAACTTCCTCAACCACAACCCAGCAGCCTTCTCTTTCACCAACCAGATTCAAGGACCTATTACACAGGAGGAATATGCCACCCACCACCTTACCAGAAGAGAGCGTCTCACCATCCATGGTGTCCCAGATGTTCACTAGAAAGGGTTCCCCCTTTTTATCTTCTCCCTCCCTTTATTCCCCATCTTCCCTTTCACGATTGATTAAGTTAGTTTGTTAGTTCTTTTGTTTTCTTTCCACATATCTAGTAGTTGATCTCCCTATCATCTCTCATCTTTTCCTCTTTTTCCCCTGTCTCTTTACCCCTTTTTTCCTTTATCTCTAGTTTCGTTCTTGGGACTGCTACCATGCACCCATTTGTATTAGCTAGTCTAGTGCAATAAACTATGATTTTAAAAAAAAAAAAAAAAAAGAGTCAAATTTGCTGTCAAATGCAGGATTTCCAATCATAGATCAGAGAACCTTCAAGGGGTTGTGGTACCAGACAACCTGTGGCTCATCCATCCATGGTGGTTGAGTTCCTACCTCACCATCCTTGTCCTTGTCCTCATCCTCAGGCATTGTGTAGGTGAGTGACAGTGAATCCCACTCCATTTTGCTGTAGGGAATAGCATCAATCCACTGATACATCTCTTTGTAGTTCATAAATGGAGTGTGAATGTGGTTAGTGACAAGAGATTTTTCCCAAAGCTCCATCAGCACATCAATATTACCCACAGACATTTGAACATGGTGGTACAGAAAATTGGCAACTTCAAACTGAGTTTGGTTTGTGAATGGATACCAATCAGGAGGCATGTCTTCATCCGGAAGATCAGGATTGGGTCCACATATGTCACCTATGTGACAAGATCAGAATTGAAAGACAGAAAATAACTTGGATTGGAGACCTGTTAGATATGGATGGGTTCAAATTACAAGGCTTGGTTCATACTCTACATCATCTTCATCATCAGGTGAGTGAGGTGGGGAGTTCAAGGGTGAAGAGGCTTGGGTCAATGGTGGGCTAGGAGCACCTTGGTGACAGAACATGATACCAAGTAAGTGTATGTTGAATTTTTGGGATGGAAGAAGCAACTCACCAAGTACACTATCTTCAGGAAATACTTGATTCACTGCAGGTGAAAAGGCAATCAGTGGTGGGCTAGAATCAAGGGGAGAAAGGACCCCCCTGGAAGATCCTCAGGTGATGAATTTCTTTTGAGATGAGTCAGAACATTATCCCATGAAGGGAAAATGTTCCTTTCCATAAAAAGATCAGCATCCTCAGTCTGAGGTGTGTCATCATTATCCATCATATCATAATCAGGAGGTGATGGAGGAGAGTGAGTGGGTAGAGAAAGGGCCATGTCTGAATATAGAACAGGCTCAGGCAAGACCATAGATTGTGAGTGGGAGGTAGGCTCAGGTGGGGCCACAGATTACAAACATGCAGAAGCAGGCACAGGCAGGGTTGTAGATTGCAAATGGGGAGATTTAGGCTCAGGCAGAGCCAAAGATTGCAAATGCACAGAAGCAGGCTCAAGCAAGCTATTAGATGAAGTCAATGAGTCAGAAATAGTATCCATGACACCAACTGGGACATGAGACCATGATGGTGCAGTAGGTAACTCAAAAGATGCATCATTCTCACCACAGAAGACAGATTGATATAAGTACTTACTGCCATAGAGGCTTCATCCAAGGCATTACTCTGCCAGTAGATGATCAGAAGTTCAAGTAATCAGACAGATAAAGTTTCTTACCAGCCCTGCTGAATGACTATGACCATGATCAAGGTGCCACCTCAGGCCATGATATCCCTTGCACCACTTCAAACAGCCAAGGATGGGGCATTTCTTGTCAAACAAAACCTGTGCTTGCAACATTTGGTGAATATAATAGAGTAATGGGAGGACAGGACAAATAAAGGCCCACATTTATATTCTAAAGGCCATCCCTGACCAAGTCAGGACATGCCAGGAAATGTTGAATTCAGATCCACTCATTGCTTTACCACATCCCAACCAAACCTCCTTTCCTACCAAATTCTTCAACAACTTGAGTTCCTATTCCCTTTACTCCTGTAAGCCAGGTCAGTAACTACTACATACTCAGCAAAAACATGCCAAAAGCTAATAAAGGTTGTTAGTCAAATGCAGACACATTCAAGTAACAAGAATGCCCACCCTGGGTATCCTGACAGGCCAACCCCACCACAAAAGCCTAAAACAACTCACACAAAGGAAAAGGCCTCAACACATAATAAAACAAACTTAGAAGCAGAAAAACAGGCACAGAAGGAGCTAGCTGAAATAGAAAACATGAATGCTGCAGACTATGCTGACAGCAGAACCCCAGGTAGTCCTATTCAGCAATGTCAGAAAGCAAAGGAGCACAACACCAAGAAGAAACATACCTCAAAGGGAGAAGACAATGACACTGACACATTAGAGGTAACCAATCATAACTTTAATGATGGCAGTGATGTTGACAGGACCATCTGAAAGAAGCAAAAGGGTGCTCTGGAGGCAAGGGATGAAATTCAAGGCTATCAAAACCTGGAACAACCCAGACTTGCCCATGTTCAACAGGAACAGGACAGTGAGACTGAAGAATTGACAGCTGTTAAGAAAAAGAAGAGTGTAGCACCAAAGGGTCAGGTTGGGAGTAAGGGAAAGAAGCCCAAAATTGAAGATTCAGATGTAGAGATGATGGGTATGCACTTTTCCCACTATATCACTAGTCCAGCTGAATCACCCTTTTATAGATGCAAATGTAAGAACAAATGTTGAAGTGGGAAAGAAGCAAGTCATCTCAGGATCTAAGTGTTGACACACAGAAAAGGAAACTGTAAGGCACTTAGTCCCAAATCATCCTGAAAAGTAAAATACTCATGAGCAACAAGGATTCTGAATCATTGGCTGAGGATGCCCCTCCTTCAAAGAAGGCTGTCATTCTGGACTTGAGGACCATTAAGAACAGCACCACCAAAGGTGCCAAGAAACCCTTAAATATGCCAAATGATATGTCAAAGACACCCACTGGACTGGTGAGCATATGTCCCATCAACCACTAAACCTTGAGCTTACCTTGTTGCCCATGTACAGAACCTTGATGACAGAAACAGAAAACCCACCAGAGTCACACAAAATAAGAAAGCAGTTGTGCCCAAAGATGACTACAACATGTGGGTTGGTATTTGATCCTTGTGGTCATAGTGGCCACTCATGTAGACACCATTCAACCACCAGATACTAGCCAATGAAGTGACAACTGATGGGGACACTGAGCCCAAGGACAATGTTACTCCAGGAGGGCACACAGGAACTAGACCACTTCCAAGAGCCTATGTGATGATGATCATAAGCATTATGTTGATTACATGCAGTTGTTACTCAGAAATTTGATGTACAGGATCCAACTCCAGAAGGGGACAAGACTGAAAAGGAGGATAACACAACCCCAAAAGTGAAGGCAAAAGGTTTATGGGTAAAGAAACCTCAATCTGTACATGCAGTGAGTACAGGATCACTCCCTAGCAATTGTGACTTACACCTTGAATCATAGATGATGGTTGATACAGAGCCCACAGATGATGCTAGCCCTAGCAATGGTGGGGCCAAAAGGCAGAGTAAGGTCAATGATCTGAGTCAGACAGTGAGTTTGGTTTACTTGTTGCAACATTCATTTACTTACAGAAATCCAAACAAAGAACGAGAGGTTAAGATAACCTCTTGAAAGACTACAGTAGCAACCAATACTGTGACAGTGGCCAATGAACCAGCCACTGGCACTGAGAAGAAAGAGAGGGGAAAGAAGGTGGTGGGAGGAGAGAACAAAGTGAGTCCTTTCCCTGAGCTGTGTCCTTGTTGATTGACATGAGGCATTCATGAGGTGGCTTCAAAGGGGAACAAACAAACCCATACATCTGGTGTGGAAACTTCATGAGTATCCTGACTTGAGAACAATAATGATTGTTTATGTACTCTATGACACTCAGATGGCTAGGCCTCATGGCCTTCAATGCAATGTTGTGAGCTTGAGGAGAAAGCCTGAGCCAGAGCAAACCCTTCATCCCCCTCACTCTGCTTTGAATACCATTATCAAGGAGGTCAATCCCATCAATAATGACAGTGGCCTATCTGATTATGATGAGCACTATGGAGAAGAAAGGGAACATGCAAAGAATAGTCCAGTGAAAGGCAACCAACAACTTATGAGTGCAGTAAGCCACCATTGTTATGCTCATTCAGAAATCTGTTGTCATCTGACCTTGTCTTTAGGCACTTGTCAAATCTGAGCTGGTTGAATCGGAGGTGGTCAAAAAGGATAAGCAAAACCAGCAATGAGTCAAGAATGAAGCCCTTCCCATTGAATTTACTTGCAACAAAGTCTTCATCAAGAAAATATTACCAGCCCTCTTCCAATGGGCAGCAGCTCTTAAAGACCTGTGGGTTATTGGGACCAAAATGACTATGAATGCCCTCAAGGTCATTGGGTGTGCCTATGTGGGAGAGGACTATGAGCCTACCAAAGATAGTCTGGAGGTTTTAAAGGTAGTAAACACCTTCACCTTGGCATTTTGGGATGCTAATGATATCACCATTGGCTTTAGGCAACACAGGGATATTGCAACAGTTCCAATATGATGCTGTCTGGGCCCTTTCTGCATTTTTTGATGGTAATCCCAAAACTTTCAGTGCCTCCAACACCAAGTGACAGGCATGGGCACAGATCCAGCTTGAAAAGTCAAGGTTTATCTATGGTGATACAAGGGGCTCAAAACCATGGGTATGGTCCCATTTCCAGCCTAATTGTGTACTACTAACTCTCTCATTGCCTTCAGGATTGGACTGGTCCTTTTGAAAATGAACTCATCCTCTGGACTTTCATGGCCCATCTCATGGCTGTCAGGAAGAGTCAATGGGCTCTTGGACTGATGTACAACAGTAAGGATAGATATCTTCATGGTGTGCTTGCACTGGCTGCTGCAGCTGTAAGCATCTCTACCTCAAAGTATTCCCAGTTCTTACATAACATTGTCACTTAACAGGCAGAGTGTGCCCTCAGCCTCTGGGCACATGGTTTACTGACTGTCACAAGCATACAGAAAGCCCAGGAGCAAAACAAGAGGGCCATTGAATATGTGTGGGAGGTCAATGAAAGGGGCCAAGAAACAAAAAGTTACATTGCCTTCTCTGCCTATAATTGGGGAAAGCCCACACACAGGTACCTCATCTCAATCAATAACCTGACCACAGAAGCATTCAAGAGGATTATCACCACCAGTCAACATTTTGCTGGCAAAACTTCTCACAGTCCTAAAACTGCAAATGACAACTCAGATGATGAAAATGATCCCTGCTGCCAACTTGTAAGGACAGGATCACCCATCAACAAAGATTCAGATTTGGATGGTGCAGTGGTAGCTGAGAAAGGTGATGTCAAGGGTGGCTGGGGCTTCATCCCTCAGTCAATTCAAGATCTCGGCATTGATGGGACAGCAAGTATGTAATGGAATATAAAATATTATTACCAACAGCTGCACCCTAGCAAGTTCATGGGGGACTCTGATTCAGGAAAGAGGGTGATAGTAAGGTGATGTGAGAATGAAGTGCTCCACCCTTCCTTTTCCAGCAACCACCATCATCTACTCGTTGGTCGGTTGTACTTAGCACTATGGGCCGTCGCAAAAAGGCT
>JAEUWR010000029.1:0-161982 GCA_018524895.1 Podaxis sp. C-F-101400 | reverse complement strand
GAAAGCCCCCCCTGGGGGCCGTAAGGGCTAATGCATCACCATATGCCCCCCCTCCTCCGCTCATGCTCCCGTGGCCTCGGACCGCCTTTGTTGATCTCATCTTTTCATTCATGTTGTTTGGGGCACCTGTAACTTTTGTTTCTGTTGTTTTTCCTTTTCTTTCTTTCTCTTTAACCATTGGGACTGCTACCGTGCACCCGTTTGCCTAGATACTCCTTGTAGTAGATCGGTGATGGCAATAGACTTCGATTTAAAAAAAAAAAAAAAAAAAAAAAAAAAAGCATTCCTGGTACACCATCCTTGTCTTAGGAATTCTTCAAGCCTTTTGCACTGGTGGAATTGGTGGTTCAGGTCCCAGCAAAACCCGCACCCAGAGAAGTGGCTTCGAGGACCTGCAGGTGGAGCACTTGATTGAAACATCGTCTGTTGTGTTCCAGCAGGAGGCACTCCTAAATGGCTTGCTAGTTTGTTGATAAAGGTGTCAGAGACCATTATCCATTCAATTGAAGACATGTCAAAGACTTCTCTAGATGCAGGTGGTGGCTGTGCTACCACTCCCAAGCTTGCCAGGTGAAGGGTACCATCTGCACCATTCCCATTGAGTAGGAAATGGGCTGCCTGTTTGACTTCATTGATATCCCAAGGGTCTGCAAGTGGGTGATGAGGGTCTTGAAGTCATAGTTGCATTTGCAGCTGGTTCCTGAAATCAATATGGAAACTGGCCATAAACATCTTGTTCTGTTCCTGATGAGAAATGTGTCCCTGGTCCAGAAGCCAATTAGACATCAAAATGAACTTTTGGTAATAATCTCCAAATTGAATCTGGTCCCACATTGGTGTTGCTGCTTGGGTTTCTATGAAGATTTCCAGGTTCATGATCATGTACTGGTTCTCGTCTTCTGCTCCTGGATACAATGCTGTGATGCTGTGTTGAAACTGAGGCCAGTCTCCACCATTTGCTGCTGGGCTACTGTTCCATATTTCATATTTGTCACCATCCAAGTACCTTATTGTATGTGTAATCAGTTCCGGCTGTGAAAGGTTACATTCCTGTCCCAGTATTTCCATTTTGTTGAAGAACTGTTTAAGGGATTGAGGATGTCTGTCAAATTTTGGTGCCCCTTGGTCATGTCAGGCAGGCATATACTGGGGACTGAGATGATTGACGAAGATGGGCTGTGGCGTTGGAGGATTTGGCAGTAGTACTGGTTGGTATGTATGATATTGCGGTATAGGTGGTACCTGGAATTGTGGTATTTGTGGTGGCTGTGGTGCCTGATACTGTGGAGCAGGTGGCCCATGTAACAGAACTGTTGGGTTCTGTCTTGCTAATGGTTCTGGACTACCATAGTTAGTCCATTGTGCTGTATGTAGGGGATACTGAGGGGATTCTGGTTGGAATGGCCCAGGGTTTGTCGATCTATTGAGTGGTGATGGTGGGAGTGGCAGACTACGGGGAGAGACTGGTAAGGGCTGGTGGTGGGATGATCCCCCTTGGTTTTGTGAGCTATTGTGCCATGATGGTCTGCCGTTGTTCTGCTGATCCATGTCAGGTGTCTGTTGTGATCTTTGGTGGGATGTTGTAGGCCAGCTTGGTAGGATGGATAGACTATGGTTCATTTCTGAGTTAGATCGGCTTATCTGGATACCACTTATTAGTCCCCAGTTGTGTTCGCTAGAGTTGCTCCCATCAGATGATGAAGGGAGAGATCAGTATCCTGAGGTCCACGATATGTTGGGCACTAGTGTTGGTCTTGGAACCCCTCACAGTGGGCTCCAGTTGAAAGGACTTCAAACATTCTACACGGAATGTGACAACAAGAAGAGCAAGCATGACTGCATCTGTCAATTGTATGAGTTCCAAGTTACCAAGACAGCCCCAACCCCAAAGAACTACTGCCATGCAGTCTAGAGACAGTCCGCTGTTCAGAAAGAGATGCCTATCCAATGAACCACGATTATATGCAACAAGCGGAGAGGAAGCAGGAGTTTGATAAAGTGAGCCCAGCCGGCAAGTGTAGAACGAGTGAAAGTAGAGATTGATTGGCGAGGTCCTCGAGAGTCTGGTTCAGAGTCCTAGAGTTTTCCCCCTCATACTACTACTGTTAAGCTGTATTTTATAGTAAAGCTACGAGTCCGTGCACCATTTTGCTGCTGAAACGAATCCCGAGAAGTGAAGACGGACATTAAGGGTGTGCTAGTAGATGTAGTAATACGATTTGTAGCCAAACCTAATGATGTACTGAGATATAAGGATCAAGGGTATATACTTAACGCAAGGCCTCGTGGTCTATTCCTCCTAGGCAGTTACACAGGTGCGAGTGTCGCATTGTCCAATCATGATGGATGGGCATTCGATAGCCATTTCATGAGCAAGAGAGCGCCAGTCCTCACACCACGCCGCTCTTTTCAACAATTTGACTGATCCAAGTCAGTCAGGGGCGCTTTTTCATTGGAAAGCTTATAGAAAGATCACATTCGACTGGCGTGCCAACCTCTGAGATTTTGCGTTGTCGGGTTTAGGAAGTCTTCAGTCGGACATGACACTTGCCTTGATCGCAGAGAATGACGAAGCAGTACAAAGTAGCTAGAAGATCAGTTGACCCATGAAAGAAGCGCTTAGCTGGTCGTCCCAGGACAACGACGACAGCTGGCAAATGCGAAAGCTGCAATATATTGTTTCCGCGACGCTTTCTTCGGTCTTCTATGTATATTATTGGAGCATTCTGAAGTAGACAATGAACAATTGGATGGGCTTCGTGGCTTCGACTTTAACGTTCTATCTGCAACAGACAATTCCTTCGGTATATATGTGAACACCAGCTAGTGTCTGAACCCGTTGGATGAACTGGTGAGTTTGTGAGTGTTATGGAGTCCTGCGTGTTTATTCCCATACCGTACTCATTTGTCATACACCACTGATCAGCTTAACCATTCACGGCTCATCACAATGTTTGTGTACCAAGGGAGTATTTCAATGATGTAAAGTCATCATGCACAGTGTGGTTGCGTATCTTATATCACCAATGTCAGTGCATGACAAGCGGCACTAACGGGTCCATTCCTTTGATATCCCTCCATGTTCATGCGCTCCCATGCCAGGTGTGTTGTTCCAAGCGGCGTGCAACTGGTGCCCATAGTGTTGCCGCATAGTACGGTATGTCGATGCATTGGAGAGTAGCTGGCACACTAAGGGGTATCCAGTAACGGGAAAACGCGGACGAGATTTCTTGGACTGACCCTGTTGCCTCATCAAGGCGTTTTCCCGCTTTCCGTCGCTTGCCTACTCCTTTCCTCCACTCTCAGTTCTATCCCCCCAACTGACCTCTGTCAATTCGATATCATTATTTTCTGCTACAAACCGTGGAGGGAAGGTGACGGTCAACCAGTCCCACATCCGCTACCAATCCCGGAGTTCTACCGCCGCTCTTACATGGCAAGCTATTGGGAGCCCCATATCTCACCCAAGGCGGTGCGTAATGCTGGGGGGACGTTAGTCTCGATACAGCGATGGTGGCACGCTTCCAATGAGGGACCGAAGACATGAATAACGAAGCTAGTGATTAAACTATTGTTCCTCGATATGGCAAGATGGGATATAGCTTGACGAGACCATCTACTGCTCACTCTTTCAGATCACAGCCAGACTTCCGGGTTGCGTGGCCACACAGTATAGACACGCTGACACGAGTTAGTGCTTGTCATAGGATGTACAGGAGTAATGTAACCCACCTACGCAATATTCGCGAACCCCAACTTCGTGTTAAAGAACATCCTCGTCCGCACCACTTCATCATAGCGACACTCTCGAGCCACCAACCTTTGCGTGTACGCCCGGTTCTGGGAAGAAACAGGGCAGAGACTGATCATCCGGAATGCGTGACCCAAGGGGCACCGAGCATCTCTGAAGCAGACCTCTTCCCGCCCTCTGACATAAATGCCACTTTGTTCTTCCAGCACAAGGTCCACGTCGCTGCAAACATGTCATTATCATATGGCAGCGCAAGCATGTAGAAGACGTACAGTAGAGAGTCAACGTGGGGAAGTGCAGATTACTGTACAACCTTGTTACTACCGACATGCGGTCCGTGGGTTTGATGACGCGGAGGACATTGAGTGTTGGGGATGGTAGCGACGTAGATAGGAAGGATGGAGAGGTGCAACCGACAATGACGGATGGTGTAAGTGAACTCCAGGAGTCGTATTGACTGTTTGAGTTGAATCACAACCTTTGCTAGCTCAGGTTCTTCAGACCGCCCTCCATCATGGCCTACTTGGCGGGTGAGGATATATACATCACAGCTAAACTAGCCTGAACACCAGTACACAAACATTGAAGGCGAGTGTTGGGGAAATTGGTTGTAGGAGATTCCGGCGGAAGGGCAGACAGGCAAAGTTAAGGACGATTGACATTGTCTGGTCAGTGTCGAAAAATGCAAGGAAGACGGCTGCCGGAAGCTGCCGCAGAAACGTCGCATCAGGACTCGGTAAACGCGCAAGTTGGTGGGCAAGGTGATCCGTTGTGGACGGGAGTGCAAGCTCCTAGAAGGATGCATTTGGTGCAAGGAAAGTGGTGAGCTTACCTAACAGACAAGTGGAAAGGCGCTCATTCGTACGTAGTCCGCTCAGTCCGCAGTGGCTAGTACGTTTGACGCTGGGCAAGATAAGGATCAGAATCATGTCACTAATTCTTCTCGTGCCCAACCTCCCCGAGCTTCATGAAGACATTTGTCGAAAACGGTCAGGGTGCCGCGGAAACAAGGGTCTCATTTTCTTGGTTTGAGGAGCTTGTGAGCAGGGAAGTTGTAGCTGAATAGTCCGAGTTCACCGCAGAGAATATTTGCTGTTTGGATATGGCTAGTACGATTATTTGAGGGCCACTGTTTGACTTCGCGCCAGGCATCACAAGACATGTGTTTCTGACAGGCCTCATGGTGTGCGGTACAGCCTTGCCCTACCTCGGTTCTCTTGTGCTTTCATCTTCCACCCCCCACCCAATTGCTCATCACACACCATCGACTATCGCTCCCTTCTTGTACGTCCTCTACCATGTCACTCCTGAACTTCCAGGACAGCTCGGTGACGCCCAAGGATGATACTTCTGCCACACAACCTGATGCGCGTGCTACGCCGCCTTCCGAAGAGTTCAGACCACAATTGAGATCCTTTTTCCGCCGTATGCTCACTGCTATGCACCATAGGACTCCCGAGATAGGGAGCTCTAAGGGCAGGAAATATGCCAGTGCACTACAAGGATCTTCCCAAAAACACAAGGCGAAGTCCGAGGATGGTCATTCTGCGACAGGGCTTGGTGCGGATACCCACTGTTCTTTGGAGATTCTATGTTTTACTAATCAGGAATCCAACAGAGCCCAATAGTGGTGCTAGTTGCACCCAGTTCACCAGCAACCCTGTTGCGACCCCCCTGTTGCAACCCCGCCCGCCGCTGCCGTGACTGGCAAGGCTCACACAAAGGCGATGGCTAGGAACAAGCTTTTTGCCACAGAACCCAGTGCGAACATCATAACCCCTTCAAAGGGATTATCCACTTATCGAGCACTCCGACAGACTCCAACGGCGGTGCTAGCCTCTTCCGGAAGGCTAGGAATTTCGTGATCAAGAAATCTACTTTCATCGACAAATCTACTACGATCGACAAATCTCAAAGGTCTCACATTATCCAAAACGTAACGCAAGGGAGGACTGGTATGAGCCTTGTCTACTGAGCCCGCCCTCAAATCTGATCCACTCGACTGCCCGTTTAGTACTCGAGGTCCTTTCTCGGGAAATGACACAAGGTGCCGATGTTGACTCCTCCGCTCGATGGCCTCCCCTTCATGTTACCCTGGCACGCGTGTCTCCCTCACTACCAAAATTCAAAAATGGCCTTTTGACGACGGCCGCATGTGGGATTTTCTCTGGCTGCACGGACCCGCTGGCGTCGGCAAGTCTGTAGTCGCGCAGACTATCGCTGAGTTCGCTCTCGAAAGGGGTGTGCTAGGAGCAGCGTACTTCTTCTCGCGGCCCAATGAACGCGATAACCACCTCGAAGTCTTCATCACTCTCGCATACCAGCTCGCTGTCCGCTTCCCCGGCTACCAGCCCCTTGTGGCCAACTTGTTAGCTGCGGATCCAGACCTGCTGAAGAAGGCACCGAACGTTCAGTTCAAATGGTTGATTGTTGAGCCGCTCTCATCACTCTCTAGCGAGCGGAAGCACCTCATAATCTTGGACGGATTGGACGAGTGCAATGGAAAACAAGCTTAGCTGGAGATCACTGAACTGATCAACAACCTCATCCTCACCAACACGTCCCTTCCAATCATCTGGATGATATGCAGTAGGCCAGAATCACATCTCAAGCAAGCCTTCTCCCGAGCTGACTATCCCGTACAATGCTGGCGGGAAGAGCTCCTGATCGGTACAGCGGAGGCCAGAAGCGACACAGCAAAGTTCATCCGTGGACGGTTCAAGGAGATACACACGAAATACAGAGATTGTGTTGAAGAAGACGCCAATGGTTCCTGGCCATCGGAGGACGCCATCGCGCAGATCATCGACAAGGCTTCTGGGCTTTTCGCACTTGCCAGCACGGCCCTCGTGTACATTGAGAACTCTGAATACGACGACCCCGAACGCTGTCTCAGGGAGGTTCTCGCAGTTCTCGAGCACTCGCACATAACTGGGTCGCGAAACCCCTTGCGAGATCTTGACCTGCTATACACGCGTATCCTCTCCGACGTCCCTGATGACCTGTGGCCCATCACACATAGAATACTCAGAATACTCGTAGCCTCTACCTTTCGCTACAGGCCAGTAGTGGGACGCTCAGGAACTCCGACAGTACGTGCAATCTGTAACCTGTTGCACATCACTCGCACCACCTTTTATGCCGCCATGCGCAGACTTCATTCCATTGGGGTCGTCCCAGAACCTGATGATGCTGCCAACACGCCCCTACGCTTCTTCCATGCAGCTATTATTTGATGGATCCGAGTCGATCAGGCCGTTTTTCCATTGGAAAGTTTATACAAAGACAACGCTTGACTGTGGCGGCGAACCTCCGAGATTTTGTGTTGTCAGGTTTACGAAGTCTTCAGTCAGATATGACGCTTGCCTTGGTTGCGCAGAATGTTGAGGAGATACAACGCAGTCAGGAGATCAGCCAGTCTGTGAAAGAGGCGCTTAGCTGGCCATCCCAGGACAACGACAACAACTGGCACAATGCAAACGCTGCATTAGAGGGTTTCCGGAACGTTTTCTTCGGTCTTTTATGTACACTATTGGAGCATTCCGAAGTGGATGATGAACTACTGGATGCACTTCGTGGCTTTGACTTTAACGTCTTATCCTTAGCAGATGATGGCTACGCAGATATGAATACAGATATGCGCTGGCATCTGAACCGGTTGAATAAACTGGTAAGTCAGTAAGTGTCCAGGAATCCTGCATGCTTATATCCATATCGCAGCGGCCCTCCTCTTTGGTTCGAACTCATAATACTTCGGAATGGGACTGCACACTCCTTTCAAGGCTAGTAGAGAGGTGGACCGATGCAAAACGAATGGTGATCACTTGTTGCTTGTCTTATGATTTGTCAGATGTGTTGACGCCTTGTCCATAGGATTTCGAGAACCACGAATCGGTGGATGAGGATGGTGGATTTTTCTTGCTTGGGTATGGCGAAAATACCATTGCTGTGGTGCTCGTTGATGCAAGTTTGGGTGCTATCTGCTGTTGTTCGCAGAAGGTGTTTCAGCAGGTTTGGCCTTCCTTACGACACTCTCCCATCTCATGGGATGTCAATAAGCATTGGTATTGGCTCATGCCACAACAATCAATCTCGTAGTCACAATCCTTGTAATTTTAATAGGTATTCCCTGTGTTTGTTATACGTCATTGGTCAGCTTAACGGCTCTCGGGTCTCACATCATCACCTTTTCGCGTGCTCACTTTCTTCTTCTGTGATAGCTGCAATGGCTGGTTCTCCCTGGGCAAAGGGACGTCCATGTATCTATGATCGAGTTCTTCGTCAGCATCAGCTTTCTTCTTCCCCTTCGCCTTCCCCGCCCCCATTGCAGCTGTTTTGTGCTTTGCTTGATGGGGTATCATCTTCGTCCTCCTCACCATCTTCCACGGGCTTCTTCCACCTTGTTCACGTTTTCGGCATAACTGGCGAGTGGAAAGGCGCTCATTCCCACATGCATACCCCTCCCAGAGTCCACAGTGGCTGGTACGTTGCTACATTTAACGCTGAGTCAGATACGGATCGGGATCATGTCACTAACAACCTCCCCGAACTTCGTTGAAGGCATTCGTTCAAAACGGCCAGGGTGTCGCAGAAACAAGGGCCCCATTTTCTTCATTTGGCGAGCTCGCGAGCGGAGAAACTGTAGCGGAAAGGTCCAGTTCACAGCAAAAGACTACTAGGCGTTTGGATATGGCTGGATGACTATTTGAGGACAACTATGAGACTTAGCGCCAAGTGTCACAGGACACATGCTTCTGACAGGCCTGATGGTGTGCGATATGGCATTACCCTACACCCTCTTCCCTTGTGCTTCCATCGTCCATCTCTACTCTGTTGTCCATCGCACACCATCGACCATCGCTTCCTCCTTGCGCGCCCGAGGCCATGCCACTCTTGGGCTTCTGGAAAAAGCTGGTGAACTTGAGGGATGATCCTTCTGCTGAAAAGCCTGGTACGCACGCTACGGCACCCTTAGGAGGGATCAGACCACTGACAAGCTCTGTTTCCCACCGTACACTTTTTCCATACACCATAGAGTCTCCCGGGGAAGGGGGATCCAAGGACAAACAATCCACCAATGCGAAATCGCGATTTTCCCGGCCTCCCGCTGCCGACAAAGCTCACACAGGCACAAAGATTGAGGGCAAGACCTTCACCATACACGTGTGGCTACCACTCACCGGGTACCCCGACAGACTCCAGCGGCGGTACTGGCTTCTTTCAGAATGCCAAGGATATCACGATCAACCAACCCACGATGATTGACAAATCTCAAACTATATACAACGTGATGCAAGGAAAGACTGGTACGGCCCTTGCTCACTGAACCCGCTATTGGACCTGATCCATCTGACCGCTCGTTTAGCCCTCGAAGTCCTTTCGCAGGAGATGACGAAAGGTGCTGACGTTGACTCCTCCGCCCGATGGCCTCCTCCGTTATGTTACCCCGGTACTCGCGTCTCCCTCACCACCAAAATACAAGAGTGGCTTTTCGACGATAATCGCATGTGGGACTTTCTCTGGCTGCATGGACCTGCTGGCGTCGGCAAATCCGCAGTCGCACAAACCATCGCCGAGTTCGCTCTCGAGAAGGGCGTGCTAGGAGCAGCATACTTCTTTTCGCGGCCTAACGAACGCGATAACTACCTCGAGGTCTTCATCACTCTCGCGTACCAGCTCGCTGTCCGCTTCCCCGGCTACCAGCCCCTTGTGGCCAAGACGTTGGCTGCGGATCCGGACCTGCTGAAGAAGGCACCCAACGTTCAGTTCAAACGGTTGATTGTCGAACCGCTCTCATCGCTGTCCCACGAGCGGAAGCACCTCATAATCTTGGACGGATTGGACGAATGCAACGGAAAAAAAGCTCAGCTAGAGATCGTTGAACTGATCAACAACCTCATCCTCACCAAGACCTCCGTTCCAATCATCTGGATGATATGCAGCAGACCAGAGTGGCATATCAAGCGAGCCTTCTCCCGAGCTGACTATCCCGTACAATGTTGGCGGGAGGAGCTCCCGATTGACACGGACGAGGCCAGAAGTGACACGGAGATTTTCATTCGTGCACGATTCAAGGAGATACACGATAAATACAGAGGTCATGTCGAAGAAGTCAATGGTTCCTGGCCGTCCGAAGACGCTATCGCGGAGATCATTGACAAGGCTTCCGGGCTGTTCGCACTCGCCAGCACCTCCCTCATGTACATCGAGAATCCTGAATCCGACGACCCCGATGGATGTCTCAGGGAGGTTCTTGCAGTTCTCAAGCACTCGTATATAACTGGGTCGCGAAACCCCTTGCAGGGTCTTGACCTGCTGTACACTCGTATCCTCTCCGATGTCCCTAATGACCTCTGGCCCATCACACATCGAATTCTCGTAGCCTCTACCTTCCGTTGCAGGTCTCGTCACTTGGCAGTGCAGGCAATCTGTAACCTGCTGCACATCACTCGTGCCACCTTTTATGCTGCCATGCGCAGACTCCATTCCGTTGTGATCATCCCAGAACCTGATGATGCTGCTGAGACACCCCTACGCTTCTTCCATGCCGCTTTCCTTGATTATCTGATTAATTCGAGTCGATCGGGGCGTTTTTCCGTTGGAAAGCTTATAGAAGCATCAAAATTGACTGTGGCTGCCAACCTTCGAGATTTTGTATTGTCCGGTTTACGAAGTCTTCAGTCAGACATGGCGCTTGCCTTGGTCGCACGGAGTGTCAAAGAGATACAAGGCAGTCAGGAGATTAGCCAGTCCGTGAAAGAGACACTGAGCTGGCCGTCCCAGGACAATGATGACAACTGGCAGAATGCATATCGTGCATTGTATGGGTTCCGGGAGGTTTTCTTCGATCTTTTATGTACGCTATTGGCGTATTCCGGAGTGGACGATGAACTATTGGATGCGCTTCGTGGCTTTGACTTTAATGTTCTATCCTCAACACGCAGTAGCGCTGCGGATGGGCTTGAGGGTGCGGAGTGGTATCTGCACTGGCTGGGTCAATTGGTGAGTTTGTGAGTGTCCTGGAATCCCACATGCTTATTCCCATACTGCAGCGGCCCTCCTCTTTGGTTCGATCGCATAGTACTTCGGAATGGGACAGCGCACTCCTTTCAAAGGTAGCGGAGAGGCGTCACAACGCCAAGCTACTGGTAATTACTGTTGCTTGTCTCAATTTATCAAAGGTGGTGACGCCTCGCCCGTAGGATTTCCAGAACTACAAAGCAGTGGGTGATGTGATTTTCTTGCTTGGGTATGGCAAGAATGCGATTGCTGTGCTGATCAACTTTGATGAGGAAAATGCGGAAATGGATCTCTTCTATTGTTGCTCCCAAAAGCAACTTCAACAGATTTGGCCCTCTTTACAGGACTTTCCCATTTCACGGGTTGTCAATAAGGAGAAGCATTGGAACTGGCTCGTGCCAGAATGATCTATCTCGTAGTCACAGTCCCTGTATCTGCAATAGCTATTACCTGTATTTGTTGTACGCCATTGATCAGCTTAAGGGCTCCCGAGGGTGGAAGGGAAGGCTCAAGGCAATGATAATAAAATGAATTGGAACCTTTGGACACTAAGATGTGACACTGGAGAGTGACGAAGCTGGTGAATAAATTATTAGTCCTCGATGCGACAAGGCGGGACGTGTGGCTTGGCGAGATCACCTACGTCGGATTCTCAGGGTCATATGGCCATACACCGCAGATCCCGATAAGGCTTCTGGGCTTTTTGCACTCGCTAGCACTTCCCTCATATACATTGAGAACCCTGAATCCGACGACCCTGACCGCTGTCTCAGGGAGGTTCTCGCGTTTCTCCAGCACTCGCACATAACTGGGTCGCGAAACCCCTTGCGGGATCTAGACTTACTGTACACCCGTATCCTCTCCGACGTCCCTAGTGACCTGTGGCCCATCACACATCGGATTCTTGTAGCTTCTACCTTTCGCTATGGCGAACCCTTGGAAGTGCAGGCAATCTGTAACCTATTGAACATCCCTCGTGCCACCTTTTATGCCGCCGTGCGCAGACTCCATTCCGTAGTGATCATCCCGGAATCTAATGATGCTGCCGAGACGTCCCTACGCTTCTGCCATGCCTCCTTTCTCGATCATTTGACCAACCCAAATCGGTCGGGGCGTTTTTCCATTGGAAAGCTTCTACACGGAAATCACGCTTGACCGTAGCCACCGGCCTCCGAGATTTTGTGTTGTCAGGTTTACGAAGTCTCCAGTCAGACATGGCACTTGCCTTGATTGCACGGAATGTCAAAGAGATACGAAGCAGTCAGGAGATCAGCCAGTCTGTGAAAGGGGCATTGAGCTGGCCATCCCAGGGCAATGACGGCAACTGGCAGAATGCAAACGCTGCATTATATCGTTTCAGGAGAGTTTTTTTTCAACCTTTTATGTATGTTATTGGAGCATTCAGAAGCAGATGATGAAGTATTGGATACGCTTCGTGGCTTTAACTTTAATGTTCTATCTGCAACAGGCAACAATTCAGATATGCGGATGGACGTGAGCTGATTTCTGGACCAGCTGAATAAACAGGTAAGTTTGTGAGTATTCTGGAATCCTACATACTTATCCCCATACCACAGCGGTCCTCTTCTTTGGTTCGAACTTGTAGTACTTCGAAGTGGGACGGCACACTCCTCTCAGCGTAGCAAAGAGGCAGCTCGAGGCAAAACTACTGGTTAATCGTTTTTTGGTTGTCTCCGATTTATCAGATGTGTTGATGCCTCGCCCATAGGATTTCGAGAAATAGAATCCGGTGGATGAGGGTAATGTATATTCCTTGGTTGGGTACGGCGAGAATACCATTGCTATAGTGATTAGCATTGTTGACGCTTCGATTGCGTGTTGGTCGCAAAAGGAGCTTCAACAGGTTTGGCCTTCCTTATGACACTTCACATTTCACCCAACGTCGATGAGGATTTGCACTACATAGTTCATTCCACAACGATCTATCTTGTAGTTGCAGTCCTTGTATTTGCAATAGGTATTGCCAGTCCCTGCATCAAACCATCGATTAGTTTAATGCTTTCCTTGCGAGAAAAGGGGAGTTAAGAAGATGACGGGATAGCGAACTGCAGCCATTAGGGTACTTGATAGCGCGTTTAAACACCTACTCTCACATTGGCTGTGCCTTTCCGCGGACACTCACAGTGTACTAAATCACTGTACATAGCCCTGCGTGAGCTGTTTTTCGTCTTTATGTGTCCGGAACGACATTAGGACAGCGACACCGGAGCAACCTTGTTGATGCGCGTATAACTTACGAGTTCCGGCATTTGATATGGATCACACACCGTGGGAAGAAATATCGGCATGTGCTGTTCACTGTGGTTAGCGCTGAGGTCTCCAACCACGTAGTGCACAACGACCACTATGGTTGCGCCGACGTATCCAAAACCCCGGCGGCGGCTGGTCGGCCAACCCCTGCTGTATGCAATTTCGATGTTTGCCAGTCTTGGTGTCTTTCTTGTGAGTATGTCATTGGCACACGACGCATCTTCTGACTTCCTTGAGTAGTTTGGATATGACCAAGGGTGCGTCATGTAGTTGCGTTAACTCACACCAGGGGGTCTTACTCTTTAAACTGGCTATCCAGAGTAATGTCTGGACTTATCACTGGCCCTCACTTCATCCAATTCTTCGCAAAACCAAGTGCCATTCGAGTAGGGACAATGGTAGCAGTATTAGAGATTGGTGCATTCGGTGAGACTGAAGCTATCTCATAACTTGCAACTTCAACTGAGCTCATTTACACACAGCAACCTCGATCGCAGCCGGAAGAGTCGGGGACATCATCGGTCGGAAGGGAACCTTGTTCGCCGGTGCGGTTGTGTTCACCTTGGGAGGCGCCATACAAACGTTTACCATCGGCTTCTGGTCAATGGTACTGGGGCGTATCATCAGTGGTTTTGGTGTTGGCCTTCTATCGTGCGTTCGGTTCCATCATTCGTCTCTCCAAGCTAATCCACTTCTTTCATAGGACCATTGTACCTATTTATCAAAGTGAAATATCGCCTCCGAATCACGTGTGTTCATTCCGTCATTCGTGCTATTGGTGGGTCTGAACGTTGTTTAGCGGGGTGCGCTAGCGTGCGCCGAATTCACCGGCAATATATTTGGATATGCTTTCTCTGTCGTATGTCCACCGCTGGCTGACTCCTGAGCTTAACCTTGAACCCCTCTTCAGTGGACAGATTATTTCTGCTCTTTCATCGACTCAAGCCTTTCCTGGAGGATACCTCTATTCATTCAATGTGTAATTGGTGCTATTCTCGCCTTAGGATCATTGGTGATGCCGGAGAGTCCTAGGTGAGTATCTATTCGGACGGTTCTGTATCTGTGTGCACTGACCTTGGGTCTAGGTGGCTCATTGATAATAGTCGGGATGAAGCTGGCATGCGCGTGATAGCTGATTTGCATGGCGGAGATCTTAACGATATCAAGGCCCAAGCGGAATTCCAGGAGATCAAGGATAAAGTCGTTCAGGAGGTGTGAAAATTCTTCTTCCTACTTGTGTTAGATAAATTGATCTATTCATTAGCGCGCATCTGGTGAAGAGCGAACCTACCGGATGATGTGGCGAAAATACAAGCAACGCGTCCTTCTCGCTATGTCTTCACAAGCTTTCGCACAACTTGTAAGTAATATTCCGTGCCACCGCCATCGAGAAGCTGACACCATAGGCACGCAGAATGGCATTAATGGTGCGCCGCGAGTTATCTAACTAAAACTCTAAATCCTGATACCACTATCTGCTTCAGTGATTTCCTATTATGCCCGTGAGTGTCTCATTGGTGCAGAACTCCTTTCGCTCATATGGTCTCGGGTTAGCTCGCGTATTTGAAGGTAGATTCATATCATTCGTCCCACATTGGGTGTGATGTTGACGTATCACCAGAGGCTGGCTGGCGCGGCCGTGATGCAATTCTTATGACTGGTATCAACGCCATAGTCTATATTCTCAGCACGCTTCCACCGTAAGCCTTAATCATATCAATGGTTGCGTACTCATGAATGGCAACAGATGGATACTGGTAGATCGGTGGGGTCGTCGTCCTATCTTATTATCAGGCGCAGCCGTGGTATGTCGTCTTAGTCCCCTAAGTAGCACAGGAATAAATGACGGTTTTAGATGGGTGCAGCGTTATGCGCCACCGGATACTGGATGTACTTGGACAAATCGTGGACCCCAAACGCCGTCGTGGCGTCCGTCATTATCTTCAACGCCGCATTCGGTTATAGTTGGGGACCTATTCCATGGCTCTACCCACCTGAGGTTCGCGGTGGCTGTTATAGCTAACGAAATAGGCTACACTTACAACCTTGTAGATAATGCCCCTCACGGTACGCGCAAAGGGCGTTTCACTATCAACTGCGACAAATTGGGCGTTCAATTGGCTAGTTGGAGAAACTACACCATACCTCCAGGAAGTTATTGAGTGGAGACTATATTATATGCATGGATTTTATTGCGCTTGTAGCTTTGTTCTTGGTACGCGTTTTGTTCTTCGGCCCTCCAGTCATGTATTGACCATTGATTTTTACCAGTATATTTCCGTGCGTCCTGACACACAAATTGATGCTGTCGATCGCTAACAATTGCCTGCAGTCTACCCAGAAACAAAAGGCGTTCCACTGGAAGAGATGGACGCTGTCTTCGGCGAACGTAAGCAATCTCCTTGTCCACGTCCACTCTGTTGCGACGTCGCCTAACAATAACCGCGGCACCACAGAACCATTCAGAGATCACCTGCCACTCCGGTCTTCCGTAGAAATGTCACCTATATCAAATGAACGCGTATACCCGCCCAAGTCTCACGATGCTGCCGGAGGTGGATACAGTAGGGGCGGTCGAGACAATTGGTTGTCGCGTGTGATGGGCGGTGGGAGTGGGAGTGGACGTAAAGCGACGTCAAAGTATAGGCCCTTGTCCAGTGGAGAAGGGGATGACGAAGAGTTGAGACGGCTGAAGGCGCATGAAGATGGCGAGGGCGACGAGGATGAGGGGCCAGAAGGATTCGAAGTTGTCGAGGCACAGAGATCTGGCTCTGGTAGTGGTTCCCGAGGGAGTTGATCCTTCTGTCTCAAAATATAGACCTCGTCCAGCATCCTATCCATCATGCCCATCGAGTCCAGCTATGACTCCCCGACAATGTATTATTCTATTTGTCTCTAGTTGTAATTACGTATGTACTTAGTTCCGTATATAACCTTTTATTGTTTTCGTTAACTGTGATGCTACGTAACTCGTGCCTTGCGGCTTGCTTTTTCTCTGTTCATTCATTAGGAATTAATATTGACCTTGATTTCATTTCGGTGATAAAATGACATTGAGAATATGGACCTTCGTGACTTCACGTTCCGGATGAAGGAAACATTCAACAGAGTAAAGCGAAAAAGGTCTCTTGAAGACAGCAACAGGTCGCTGTATTCGTTGTTATTAGACTCATTCTTAGAAAACCTGAGGCGCATGCAAGGGAACAGTCCGTCGTCTTTACAGAGACCTATTCATGCTCATAGCTATCTGAAAGAGCTCCAGAGGTCTTAGCGTCGGTGAATTTACAGAACCAGATCTCCAAAATCTGGACAGAGCGGAGTATCTAATTGTGATGTCCCTGGCGGCGGATGATTATCAAGTAACGAAGTCGTCAAAGGCATCAGCCGCCGCCCTCCGCCACCGTACATCCTCGCACATCAAATGCTCCCCTTTCGCCTACTATATCTGCCATAGCGCACCCTCTCCTAGCACACTTGTGAACAAGTCTTCAAGGACGTTTCAGACATAATAAGACCGTCCGTTGGCTTACCACCCCCATTCAGGTATCGGGGAATATTGAATCTAGGAAGCAAACCCTTGAAACATGTGGCTAATCGGCTGCACTCCACATTGATACGCGGTGATAGGTGTTATTTAGGCGTATCCTGGTGCGTGCAGCCATTCGAGTCCGTATCCAGGTAATAAAACGCTCCGTTGGAGATTTTGAATTAAACGTTGGTGTAACAAGCAGATGTCGCGACCAATAACTGGTAAGAATCCGTCATCTGGCGTGGATCTTAATGGCGACGGTACCTTCGCGAATGGAAGTTGAAAGGCATCTATTTGTGTCAGCCTGTGGGGAGCATCGCCTGACGACAGAAGGCTTACTTCCCGTTGCAATTGGGGATCGAGAGGAGCTGGAGACCGCAAATTGCACAACATACCAGTTTCTCTCATCGAACAAGTTCCTGGGTGAAAATTATCTGATGCCTGGCAGGGCAGAGCTTCGGGTTGTGCGTAGTCTGTGTATACACAACGCTGTACCGCAGGGACGTGTATTGGACGTCGAAAAGCTGCTAGACATCGTCGGCAGCTTCGGGATAACTGAGGGTTGGCTCTTCGCCCACACCAGTCCCGTGGTACTCAAGCAGAACGACCAGGGCGTGTGCGAGAGTACACGGGAGCAGAACTCAGAGGCACGGAACCAATCCCACTGGGGGGAATGCGCTCTCGATGTGTGCCAGGGCGTGTCACAGGACGCGGCCAAGGGAAGAGAAGCCGCAAGTGGAGCGAAACCATGTGAGTTTACAATTGACGGGAATGGGAAGTTTCCTTCCTCTTGCGCGTGATTGACCCCGGCTGGGCGTATGTATTTCGGACTTTTGTTTCCAGGTGAGCCTTGACTCTTGAGATGTCTTTCGTTGGTGTCAAGACGCCCGCTGGAGCGCGTTTGTGGAAGCTCCACCAAAGGCGACCGATACCTTTCTGCAATGTGATGGGTACTAGTGATATTGATGATCGCGCTTGTACGCGTGCATCAAAACCTTGTTCTGATCCCGGACGTCCACTTATTCGTGTTCCTCAAGGACTCCAATACCATCGAAACTCGGAGCAATAGCCGGATACAGGCGGTTGCACATGACAACAATCCTTGACTCCGCGGTCTCAGGACGCGTAGGTCAATTACCAACCACCCTGCGGCGCGCGTGTATGTGGTTCTAAAATGTCAGGCCTTGTCGTGCTGTAGAATTCTCTCCTCACAGTACGCGCGGCCTTTTCTGCGCGAGAGACTGTCGTAATGACGTCGAAGCTTTGGACTTGACACGTCGGAAGCGGGCTTAGAGACATTGATGGACCTGTCTATGTCAGTGGACAAGTATATCCGACACGGGGGCTTGGCGCTTTAACCGCGGCAGATGGGCAAAAGTAAACCTTTCCTTGTGGGTCAATTTACCTGTTTCGTTTTCGAGGATCGCTTTTCACAATAAATGCTAAAGTCGTGAGCGGAGCGCCCGGAGTATTTGTCGAAGGACGGAATAAATACTGGAGCTGCGGGGGCGACCACGTAAGATGTCGCAACGGCTTCAAATGTTCTCGAAACCATCCAGGTATCAAAATTTGGAGTGGGAGCGTACATTCCAAACATGGCATTGTTATCATTGTCAGACCTGGGCTGCCCTGGGGGATATCACATCACCCAACACAAAAGATTTCCAGGATCCAGATCTCGTATTGGATCCCAATCACCTGGTATGATTGAATGGCTCTCTCACAGGATCTGCCCCGTAAGGGAATAATAGGTGGCGGCAACTTTTATGGTATTTTTGTCGTTGGCGAGGGGTGGCATATTTATTGTGGATACCCGTGTCTGTGGTTGAGTTTCCCCTCTTTTCATTCCCCCGCCTCTTTCCCCGAAACGCAATTTCAATCCCTTTTCAAGGCGATTTTTGGGTTAGCGGATTCTCTTGTTTTCGATCTGTCTTTATCTAATTATCTATCTGAACACCCCATATCGTTCATCATTGGCACTGCCAGTGCATCACACTCGTTTGGTTAAATTATCGATATATCTCACCTCATCTTTCTCATCTTTCATCTATTCTTTCTATCTTGATCTTTCCAACACCTGGAAAAAGGGACCAGGGACATCTTTCTTTTCACCACCCGCCAACCAACCTCAGCAAAAAAAAATGCCTACATTCGCACCGCGTCGACTCCACGTCCATCCGCACCTCCCTATCACGCGCCGTTCTCCCTCCTCCCACAACGTCGTTTCTCCGCGCGAACCGGCGCTCATTAATCTTCCAATTCCGCTCCCCTCAATCCCGATCTTGAATCCCATCATCACGCCTCTCATAGCAGGGAAAAATCAACCAGCGCAGACTAGTGCTACTCAGAATCCGGCTCCTGTTACGACGGCTCCTGCTGGGACGACGACTACAAATGGGTCGCAGCCCACCTCTGGGAGTGGGGATGGAAATGGTAATGGTAACGGGAATGGTAACGGGAACGGTAACGGGAATAGTAACGGGAACGGTAATGGGAATGGGAATGGCGAAGAGAATAATGGGAATGGTGGACCGGCTGGAGGTGGTGTTAGTAGCGGTGGAGACCCAGCGTCAGGACAACCTACGGATGGTTCATCCCCCACCTCTGGTGGTAGTTCAGCTGGTGCAGGAACTATTCCGTTGCCTAACGGCGGTATGGCCACAGGTACCACCGCGCCCTCGTCCAGTCCAACCTCCGGCTCGAGCTTTTTGTCGGATCCAGGGAAGGTGCCCGTCAATGCAGGAAATGACCCTAGCGGGGAATGGTCTACGAGACCCGTATCTGACTCTACTTGGCACAGTGGGACAGTGTCTAGTGGTTCGACGCACGGGGTCAGCGTTATTATTCCTAGTGTGTCTGGGGCACCTCGTAATACTGGAGGTAATGGGGATGGCGGTGGCGGCGGCGGTGGCGATGGTGGAAATGTGGAAGGGACGGGTGCAACTGATCAGGGAGGGAAGCATGGTGGACTTTCTGGCGGTGCGATTGCAGGGATTGTGATTGCGATCCTTCTCGTTATCCTGGCAGTCAGCATCATCCTACTCCGTCGCCGTTGGCTGTCGCGACGCAGTGAACGCAGGAAACAGTGGTGGTTCTCAAGGAACCATACATCTCAGACTTATGGGGACAGGGCGCATGGGAATATTGGTATTGGTGGTGGTGTGGGTGGGAATGTGAGGAAGAGCGTGAGGAGCAGTTTCGAGACTACAGTGGATCATAGTCAAACCCCGCGGTTGGACTTGGATTTCGATATCCCGGCATTGCCACCGATGGCAGAGTTGCGTAGGGAATCTGTGCTCGTGAACCTCGACAGCCCGATTAGCCCCAAGATCACGGTTTCCAAACCCAATTCCACAACAACTCCAGAGAGCAGGTATTCAGTCGGGACAGTTAGCAGTGTCGAGAGCGATGGACAAGGCCAATGGCTTATCGTCAACCGGAACAGTCTCTTGGTACCCGAAATCGGCACACCCATGTCTGTGCGACCGTTCTCGCCCACCGAGTCTTTCGCTTTCCCGAAACCGCCGACGGATAAGGGCTCGGGTGATTGGAGTTCGCAATTCTCGAGGCCGGCGAGTTCATACACGTTGAACGCGAGCGTGGGTGGTGCTAGTGGTCTGAGGAGCGCGGGTCCGGATATTGCGGAGGAGGTTCCTGACTTGCCTGTGCCTAGCCCTGTGGCGAATCCTTTCAGCGATCCCGACCCGATTGCGCTGCACGCAGCTGCTGTTGCGGCTTTGGGCATTTCTACGGGTGCTACTGCGACAGAGACGAAGGATCCATTTGCAGACCCACTTCCTCCGGAGCCGTCTACGCCCAGTGCTGTTCATCCTGAGTTTATGGAGGTTGAGATGATCAAAAGACCATTCATACCCACTCTAGGGGACGAGTTGCCTGTTGATGTTGGGGATAGGGTGAAGATTCTGCAGATGTTTGATGATGGGTGGGCGTTGGTGGAGAAAAATCCGGTCTATTACACTGGTTCACCGGTCAAGGGGAAATGGAAGGAACCTGAGAAGGGTTTGATTCCGATTGACTGCTTCCGGGACCTCGGTGTGGATGTGTCGAGTTTCATCGCTACGAAGCGGGTAAGCAGCTACTCGCAGACGAGCGGCTACACTGCTGGTGGAGTGGCGATGTGAGGTCTGTTTTTGTTAGCTTGAGTCTGTCCATGGACGATTCTCGTCGTGCCTTGTTTGTTTAGTGATGTTATACCCCTAAGTATGTTGTATTCGTTTACTAGTGTTGTACTAGACCTTCTATTCGTTGCGGTTACATAATTGAGTGGCTGTGCGATGTAATTTTTGGGAAATCGAAATAAATGGTTTTTGATTGTGTGTAGACAACGCCGACGATGGCTGAACACGATCTCTCAAAGACTATCATTCCATACCTCGACCGCCACCTCTCCTTCCCCCTCCTCACCCATCTCTCGGAGACCCAGCTCTTCCCCGTCGAGGAGGTCACCCAGGCCCAGTATGAGCTCGCCAAGGGCACAAATATGTTTGACTATGCTGTCACTCTTTTCCAGCAGATTCATCCTGATCAGGAGGTCCCTGCTGGTGCGTGATTGGACTCTTGGTTTGAGAGTTGTATTTAATTCCATGTTCGTCGACAGAGTTTGAGGGGAAGAGGCAAAACGCAGTCTCGACACATGAGCGGCTGCAACAAGAGGCGCAGGCCGTGTTGGACGTGATTGAGAACCCAGATGTTGCTCAAGCGCTACGTCAGGACAAGAACCAAAACCTTCAATTTCTGAAGGACAACTACAACGTACGTTCCCCTTCACTCTTGTCCGACCCCCACTTACACGCTCATCGATTTTCAGCTCACGCTCGAACAAATCACTGCCCTCTACAACTTTGGCCAGTTCCAATACTCATACGGAAATTACAGCGGCGCTGCCGACTACCTCTATCACTTCCGTGTCCTTTCCACCGACACAGATCTCACCACCTCCGCGCACTGGGGAAAACTCGCTTCAGACATCCTCACAGGAAAATGGGATACGGCGCTCGAAGAGCTCAACACCCTCCGAGATCTCATCGATTCGCGTTCTTCCGCGTCGATATTGGCCGCGGCGGCTGCTGCGAGTGCGTCCGGCGCCCCCACTGATAAGACCGAGCCTGCACTGGTGCAGCTGCATTCAAGGACGTGGTTAGTCCACTGGTCGTTGTTCATTTACTTCAACCACAAACAAGGCCGAACGCTCCTCCTTGAAACGTTCCTCGCACCGACATACCTCAACACCATCCAGACTGCATGCCCGTGGATCTTGCGGTACCTCGCTGCCGCAGCCATACTTTCACGAAAGACGTCTTCGGCTGGATCAGCTGCGAACCCCGTTTCAGCTCGCGTGAGGAACGCGATTAGGGAGGTGGTCAAGGTGATTCAGATGGAGGAGTATCAGTACCAGGACCCTGTTACAGCGTTTTTGAAGGAGCTGTACGTCGAGTTTGATTTTGAGGCTGCGCAGAGGGAGTTGAAGCAGGCTGAGGAGGTGGTGAAGAATGATTTCTTCCTCGGGGAGTTCAGGGAGGAGTTTTTGGACAATGCGAGGTATCTGATCAGTGAGGCTTACTGCAGGATCCATCAGAGGATTGATATCAGGTTCGTAAGCTGGCTGTATGCGTTGGGATGTACACGCTGACAAAGTTGTTTTATAGGGATCTGTCAGAGAGGCTTAACCTCTCGCCTGATGAGGGCGAGAAGTGGGTTGTCAACCTTATCAGAGAGACGAGGATGGGCGCAGATGCGAAGATTGATCTCGAGAAGGTTCGTCCACGATATTATCTTCTTTTCTCTCTTCCTGACCTCGCATCCATCAGAACATTATCGAAATCAACCGACCGGCACTCCCCGTGTACCAATCCGTCATCGAGAAAACGCGTGGACTCGCTCTTCGCACCCAAGCGCTCGGTGCTGCGATCTCGCGATCTGGGCAGACCCTGCAACAAGCACAGCAGCAACAGCAACAGCAGGCGGATGTTGCTGAAGGCAAAATAGATGGTCAGGTGCCTATTCCAGTGAACTAGATTCCGAGTTGGCGATGTACGGTCGTGGTGGTTAGAGTAAAACTATACCCCTGCTGATTAGCGGTGGATGTCTTCTTGTATTGTGTGAATAAGGGGTGCTTGGTCTCTTGTTGAGCCGTGTACTAAGCTTTCTTTGTGGGTGGCGAGTGCTTGTATAGGATGTATTCTCACCAGAGCTGGAGACATACACCCGAGGTAGACGCATGTAAGCGCGCGCTTGGGTTGCAGTTTCCGTCTCTACCTCTGCTGTACGCGAATCATTTAAAGGGAATAATGTCCCAGTTCAACCTAAGGAACATGTTGTCTCGCTGAAGGAGGTAGAGTAAATGGCCCGTTGAGGCCTGACTCGTTTAACTCCTGTCGCAACGGGCCGGCGGCCCGGACTACACATTCCTCTGGACTGCTCACTGCTTATTGCTTCACATTTCTGCAGCCGCCTGAACTGATTCGATACGCATCTTAACGTGAGTCTCACCGGCACATCCACGGGTCTCTCCTTACAAACAGCATTTTCCTCTGTACATCGTTAATACTCAACTGCTTTCGATGTCAGGGGATAGTAGCGTTGGCTCACGCTCTCGGCAAAAGGCGCTTTTCGGGCCAATTCTAGTCATCCCATCATGCTTGTGCTGCATCGACGCCCTTCTTCGTCCACCTTCCTCGTGTTCCCTCGGATATACCATGCTCAGAAGCCACCACGGCCTGGTAGATGAACCTCCGAGCCGCTCAAAACTTTCAGAACCTTTGTGCCAGACGAAATGTTGCCGCACTACCACACCCCCTTTCCGCCACGAACGTCCCACCTTTTTACCGCCGACGACACGTTCGCTTCATGACCTGCCTATCCTTACGTTGCTTATGATCACGCCCTCTCTGCTTCCCGCACTAGCGCACATGACATCCCAACATCCACGATCTGCAAAGTCGCCCTAGTGCTATTTGTGGACTTAACCTGCTGAGGATCAGACATATCGTTCACCCGCAGCATCATTCCTGTGCCACGAAGTTCGCTTTTGGTTCTGATCAACCATTACGGCCACCTCCCTCCGCCTATCAGCTCGTCCTGCCAGGGATCTCAGGCCTTCCGACAATCGAGCAACTTGTCGACTTAGCAACCTTGTCCCGGACGAAGTACAAAGATCCGATACGTCGAGGCCCATCGAGTCGGGTTGTTTGGCGCGGGATGAAACGGCATGTAATACTACGAAAATGGACAATGAATGCCATTAATAAAGGTAACTATGTAAGAAGGGCTAAGCTACGACGGCCGCGAGGATATTGTACTAACGAGACACAGGATGTAAGATATCAGTAAATACTAAGGATACTGGCAGACAATCCGTTACCGCTAGGCGCACGCGCGGCGCCGGTTGACTGTGTCCTGGCATGACCCCGACGTTCTCCCTACAGTACACATTCTAAACAAGTGTCCGTGCTACAGTAGTAGACAACCATGATACCAATTAATTTTCGTACATACTTGGTTGTGTGAAAACTACAGTTTCTAAATGCTGACTTTCATCATTCTCTTTGCGGTTCAATACCGGTTGTGAACCAACGGCTCTACCCCTTGCTATCTGGTAAATTACCAGTACGGACGAAAATGACTGCGTAGCGGTTAGATCCCAGTAAGCTTTACTTCTAGGACATCTGAGTACGCACCTGTGACGGAATACTAATCTCCAGAGCCAGAAGTCCAAATCCTCCCACTAATGCCGCACATATGGCAGATACGATTGCAATTGGCAAGTTGATGGCTGACGACTCGAGCAAAATCGCTATGATCCGCAGGTGGACGTTTGACAACGAAGACCGGTGCCCAAAGGAGGTTATCATGGACCGCCGGTGAATGAGCAGCCGGACTACGATGTTGGTTGTTGCGAAGAGGTTGAGAAGTATGTTGCATAGGAGAGATACAATAAGAAGGAAGACTCCACGTGGGTCTGCGGGCTCGGAGAGAGGAACATCTGGATTTGAAGTTACGACTGCTGCCATTCCTACGCCTGGATTGGGGCCAGGGAGACATCTTAGTGAGTGAATACTCGAGTGTGTACAACACGTACCGATAAATATTAGCCATAGGATCATTGGGAGAATCCAGCAAACATGATGCCATCGTGTAGGTTTCCCCGCAAGGAGGACCTTTTGTACCATGTAACATCTCCAGACCTGATCGTCTTTATTTAGTCCAAAATCTAGAGATAATGGTACGCCAAAGGCAGATAGGACCTACCAATAGTCCGTCCGTCAATGCGAATACACATACAACCAGGATATTCAGCCGATCCAAATAAAAGTATGTTAATTCCTCGGGAGGTGTCTCGAAGACGGCAATAAGATTGCCTCTCATGGTCTTCGCCTGCAACACGGTATTCAGCACCATTAACAGACTTACATATATCATCAACACCCTCCGCTGGTTCCAAAATCCCCTAGGGCGCGGAAGGCGGTGCAAGATTCCGAAACTAGTGAGTCCTAAGGTGAGGAGGACACCGTAAGCAATGAAACCGATGGACATCCCAATGACCCAGTTCATCTCGGTAGATTTTATGAGTGATGGAGAAAGTGCACGAGGAGAGATTGCTGTGTCAGAAAGTGTGAACAAGGCAGCTGGCGGGGACATTTTCGGGATTATAGATCGTGGAGGGATGTTCTGTCCTGAATCGAAAATCCCCGTTATGGACAAACAGCGCTGGGCATAGAGGTCATATAGATGGCCAAACTACCAGAGCCCACACCGTGCTGTATTTATGCAGTTAAAGCGCGGGTGCTTTTGACTGTTGGCTCTGAGAAGGATACCATCATGACATGAGATCAGTAATGCTGGTTGATCTCGAGGTGTAGATTCGCGCTGACAATGTCCGGATTCTGTCCCTTATCTCATAAATCATAAGAAGTCCTTGTATATCATCTAATAGTAGTGCTACCTGACGGGCGCGAAGATCTCCTTGCCACAAGAATGAGCACGGCAGCCAAATCAGAACCCGGCTTCCAATGCCCAGCGCGAACGCGTAACAACCATCACACATCAGACGTCTGAGAGTGGAGGAGAAATCACTCAAAGCGCGAGGCACCAAAAATACACCTTTCCATTCGGGTATCATCAAATATGAGTGAGAAATACATGCGATCAGTGTTCAGGAGCGGAAAGGGGAGAACGAAGAACAAACAGAGATAATCTGGACAAACATCTGTGCGTCCGTCTGACAACAACCTCACATCCACCCAATTGCACCCTCCAGCCCAACCCCTTTCCATACTGCCAAGCAAGAGAGCCACTCCCAAGGTCCCACCGAGAAACGCTTCTGTTGAATGCTATAACATGCCATCATGTGCCCTACAAGTTCCAATTCGCTATACTATCGCTCTCTGCGGACTCCCTCGCTCGAGAGGCATTAAGCTGACTGATGGCATGCAATAGAGGCCATAGCTTTTCTTATCACAAATACAGGGGCCATAGCTACTATGTAATGCATTGTTGTGGCATGAACCAGTGCCAAAGGTTATCGTCATTAATGTCCCATGAAATGGGAATGTGTCGTAAGGAACGCCAAACTCGTTGAAACTCCTTTTGCGAACAACATCGGATACATTTTTCACCAAAGTCAACCACCACAGCAACAGTATTCTCGCCATACCCAAGCAAGAAAAATGCCTCACCCTCATCCACCGATTTGTAGTTCTCAAAATCCTACAGGCAGGACGTCAACACATCTGACAAATCGAAGACAAACAAGTGATCACCAGTATTTTTGCACCGGGCCGCCTCTCCATTAGCATTGAAAGGAGTGTGCTGTCCCATTCCGAAGTACTATGAGTTCGAACCAAAGAAGAGGGCCGCTGTGGTATGGGAATAAGCATGCAGGAATCCAGAACACTCACAAACTCACCAGTTTATTCAGCTGATCCAGACACCGGATCACATCCACAACTGTATCTGAATAATTGTTTGTTGGGGATAGAATATTAAAGTCAAAGCCATGAAGCACATCCAATAGGACACCGTCCACTTCTGAATGCTCCAGTAATGTACATAGAAGACTGAAGAAAGTGTCCCGGAAATCAACCAATGCAGCTTTTGCATTCCACCACTTGTCATCATTGTCCTGGGATGGCCAGCTGAGCGCTTCTTTCACGGATCGGCTGACTTCCCGACTATTATGTATCTCTTTGACAATCTGTACAATCAGGGCAAGCGTCATGTCTGATTGAAGACTTTGTAAACCTGACAACACAAAATCTCGGAGGTTGGCCGCCACAGTCAAGCGTGATCTTTGTATAAGCTTTCCGATGGAAAAACGCCCCGAACGACTCGGATTGGTCAGATAATCGAGGAAAGAGGCATGGAAGAAGCGTAGGGGCGTCTTGGCAGCATCACCAGGTTCTGGGACGACCACGATAGAATGGAGTCTGGACATGGCGGCATAAAAGGTGGTGCGAGTGATGTGCAGCAGATTACAGATTGCCTGGGCTGTCAAGGGCGTGTTGCTATCCCAAACGTCGAAGCGAAAGGTAAAGGCTATGAGAATTCGATGTGTGATGGGCCACAAGTTAGCAGGGACGTCGGAGAGGATACGGGTGAACAGCAAGTCAAGATCCCGCAAGGGATTTCGTGATCCAGTTATGTGCGAGTGTCTGAGAACTGCGAGAACCTCACTGAGACACCCGTCGGGGTCAGAGGATTCAGGATTCTCAATGTACAGGAGGGAAGTGCTGGCGAGTGCGAAAAGCCCAGAAGCCTTGTCGATGAGCTCGGCGATGGCGTCCTCAGATGGCCAAGAACCATTGGCGTCTTCTTCAACATAATCTCTATACTTGTCGTGTATCTCCCTGAACCGTGCACGAATGAAAGTCTTTGTATCGCTTCTGGCCTCTTCTGTGTTTATCGGGAGCTCCTCCCGCCAGCATTGTATGGCGTAGTCAGCTCGAGAGAAAGCTCGTTTAAGATGTGGCTCTGGTCTGCTGCAAATCATCCAGATGATGGGAAGGGATGTACCAGTGAGGATGAGGTTATTGATGAGTTCAATGATCTCCAGCTGAGCTCGCTCCCCATTGCATTCGTCCAACCCATCCAGGATTATAAGGTGCTTCCGCTCGTGGGACAGCGACGAAAGCGGTTCGACGATCAACCTTTTGAACTGAACGTTGGGTGCTTTCTCCAACAGGTCTGGATCTGCGGCCAATGTCTTGGCTACAAGGGGCTGGTAGCCAGGGAAGCGGACAGCGAGTTGATACGCGAGAGTAATGAAGACTTCGAAATAGTTGTAACGTTCGTTGGGCCGTGAGAAGAAGTACGCCGCTCCTAGCACACCTTTCTCGAGAGCGAATTCTGCGATGGTCTGCGCGACCGCTGACTTTCCGACGCCAGCGGGTCCGTGCAGCCAGAGGAAGTCCCAGAAGCGATTGTCGTCAAAGAGCCAGTGTTGGATTTTCGAGGTGAGGGAGACGCGAGTGCCAGGGTAACATGAAGGAGGGGGCCATCGGGCGGAGGAGTCGACGTCAGCGCCTCGTGTCATTTCTCGAGAAAGGACTTCGAGAGCTAAATGAGCAATCGGGTGGATCAGGTTCGAGGGCGACTCCAGGGAACGAGGCCCGTACCAGTGTTCCCTTGTATCACGTTTTGGATAATGTGAGCTTTTTGAGAGTTATCAATCATCGTGGGTTGGTTGATGACGAAATTGCTGGCATTCTGGAGGAAGCCACCGCTGGAGTCTGACAGAGTACTTGGTGAGTGAATAGTCTATTTGGAGAGTGTTCTGGTGGACGCACCGGCTTCTGTGGCAATATTTGTGTCCCCGATCCCCACTTTCATGCGAGCCTTGTCGGTGGCCGCAGGGCAGTTGGTGACAGGCTTGTTAGCATTTCGGAGGCGATTGGCGGACTCTAACGGACTGTCGATGAATAAAACATGAATTCTTCAAGGTGTGCTGGGAGCATTCGTACCAGGTTCTGCTGCAAAGTGTCTGTTGTTCGACCTTCCCTCCTTTTTCTGGGAAGACCCTTGTTTCACTTTGGTGTGTTGTTCGACCTTGGATTCCTCTTCTGCGGGGGACTCTACAGTGTGTGTAAGAGTGTATGATAGACAAGAGAGCTTATCAGTGGCCTGAACCCTCCAGAGGGTAACGTGGGGTGTATACCAGGTTTTTGAGCAGAAGGATCATCCCTCAGATTCACCAACTTTTTCCAGAAGCCCAAGAGTGGCATATCTTCGAGCGCACAAGGAGGCGATGATCAATGGTGTACGATAGACAACAGAGCAAGGATGGACGATAGAAGCACCAGAGCAGAGGCATAGGGCGGGGCTGTACCGTAATGCCATGAGGCCTGTCAGAAGTACTGATGCGTCCTGTGACACTCGGCGCTAAGTCTAATAGCCGCCCCCGGATAATCGCCCTAGCCATGTCCAAATGGTGGACATTCTTTGCCGTGAACTTGACTCATTCCGCTACCATTTCTCTGCTCACAAGCTCGCCAAACCAAGAAAACGGGGCCGTTGTTCTGTGACACTCTGACCATTTTCAACGAATGCTCCATCGAGTTTGGGGAGGTTGTACATGAAAAGGGCCAGCGACGTGGTTCTGATCCTAGGGACCTTATCTCGTTCAGCGTTAAATGTATCAGCGATTGCGGGCTCTGAACGGGTACCTATTTCTGCACATGAATGCCTTTCCACATTCCAGTTACGGAAACTCACAGTTCAAACATTCATCTGTGCCGTCCCTCTCTTTCCATAGCAAAGGGCGCTTGGACTTGCGTCCACGGACTACCTTGCCTGGCTGATGCGATGTTCCGGCAGGAGTTCCCAACACCCGGCCGACAGTGAATGTGTGCAAGCATCCTGCGTCTGCTTCCTTGTGTTCTCCCCTTGACGCTCCGACCGTACATTGTCATCCATCCTTAATGTGGCCCGTCCACCGATGTGCCCAAAAATGCATTTCTCCAATCCTCGCCCCAAAAGTTCTTGTATTGGTATTTAGGCCATGAGATAGAGAGAAAACGTGAGCTAACCAAGGTTGTGGTTTCACCCGAAAAAGTTGACTATCCCAGATATAAATCCACCTAACCACCCACCACCGCCGGTTCTCCCTCTCCCTCTTTCCTATCTACCCGGCCACATCACCAATAGTGACTACCCTCCGCCTCGTCAAACCCACGGCATGTGTGTCCTGGCAACGAGATCGCATAAGACATCCACACACTCTACGCCGACCCTCATATTGATGTGTTTGCAATGAGATGTACCTTGTGTCGGAAGTTGGGATAGTGGCATTCGTGTCACAGAGCGGGGAGAGGTCCGATGAGATGGTCATTGTCTTTAGGCCGTGCGTTCTAGATGATCGCTCCTCCGTCCTGCTTCTTCCCACAACCAGGTGTAAACGCTAAAGAGCGGTGTTACACATAATGCACCTGACGTCCGCTACTACGATGGAGACAAACATACCCGTGCCATCCAATGCTACTGCTACTCTGCTCGTATCCTCACATTATACCATACACGTCTATTATTCACTCCCACCCCTCCTGCAAGGTCTTCACCAGATCGGATGTCAACGTCGGGTTGTGTGCCAACTGGAATAGTCCATTTGACGTGTCGTTGTCCTGCCTCAGGACCTGAAGTTGGGTTCTCCGAACAAGATCTGTTTACATTGACATACGACTTAACCCGTGTATGGCAAATAACAGGATCTCTCTGAGGCGCCTGTCAGAATTGGCAGATTCAGGATCCTCGATGTAGATGAGGATGATGATGGCGAGCAAAAAGAACCCAGAGGTCTTGTCGACAATCTGTGCGATGGCGTCTTCTGAGGGCAAGGAACCGTTGGTGTCTCCAACGTCATGTTTGTATTTATTGTGCATTTTATTCATGCACGAACGAGAATCTCTATATCGTTTTGGTCTATAGACTACTACTGAGCTCCTCCTGTCAGCATTGTTTGACATATCTAGTTTGAGTGAAGGCTGCCAAGAGATGTAACTCTAGCCTGTTAAATATTATTAGATGTTTAGAATAGTAGGGACGATAAGGATGAGGACGTTGATGCGTTCAATGATCTCCAGCTGAGTCTGGTCTCCATTGCATGAATCTCGCCCTTCCAAGACCACGAGGCGCTTCCGCTTGCCAGACCGCGATGAGAGTAGGTCGACGATCGGCCTTTCAAACTGAACACTCAGCGCTTTCTTCAGTAGGTCTGGATCAGCACCTAACATCTTGGCTCTAAGGAGCTGGCAGCCAGGAAAGTGGGCAGCGAGCTGGGAGTAATGGAGACTTCACAGTAGTTTGTTTTGTTGGCTAGGCCTTGAGAAGACTTGAGAAGAAGTACTCTGCTCCGAGCACACCCTCAGGCTTCTCGACAGTGATCTCAGCAATAGTCTGTGTGACCGCTGGCTTCCTAGTCCCAGTGCTGGAGGGCCAGTTCAGCGAGAGGTTCTGGTGGGTGTGACTGCTGTGGAGGAGCCAAGTTTGGATTGCAGTGAGGAGCGAAATTCGAGACCCAGGATAACATGATGTCCGGGATGACCATTGAGCCAGGAAGCCAGAATCAACACTATCGTCCTCTTCAGACCTCAGCCCTTCCTCATTCGAACCATTAAGCTGGCTGATGGCATACATTGAAGGCAGTAACTTTTCTTGTCACAAATACAGAGACTATAGCTACTATGTAATACATTGTTGTGGCATGAACCAGTGCCAATAGTCATCGTTATTAATGTCCCATGAAATAGGAATGTGTCGTAAGAAAGGCCAAACTCGTTGAAGCTCCTTTTGTGAGCAACACCAGACATTGCCGCCATCAAAGCTAATCATCACAGCGATGGCATTCTCACCATACCCAAGCAAGAAAGATGCCCTGTCCTTATCCACCGACTTGTAGTTCTCAAAATCCTACGGGCGGGACGTCAACACATCTGATAAAATCAGGGGCAAGCAACAAGCAATTACCAGTATTTTCGCATCGGGGCGCCTCTCAGCTAGCTTTGAAAGCAGTGTGCTGTCCCATTCCGAAGTACTATGAGTTCGAACCAAAGAGGGCCGCTGCAGTATGGGAATAAGCATGCAGGACTCCAGAACACTCACGAACTCACCAGTTTACTGAGTTGGCCCAGACACCAGTTTACATCCACATTACCATCTGAGCCATCGTCTGTCGGGGTTAAGACATTAAAGTCGAAGCCACGAAGCACATCCAATAGCTCGTCGTCCACTTCTGAATGCTCCAATAGTGTACATAGAAGACAGAAGAAAACATCCCGGAAATCAACTAATGCAGCTTCTGCATTCCGCCAGTTGCTATCATTGTCCCGGGATGGCCAGCTAAGCGCCTCTTTCACGGATCGACTGACTTCCTGACTGCTTTGTATCTCTTCGACATTCTGTGCGACCAGGGCAAGCGCCATGTCTGACCGAAGACTTCGTAAACCTGACAACACAAAATCTCGGAGGTTGGCTGCCACAGCCAAGCGTGATCTTTGTATAAGCTTTCCAATGGAGAGACGTCCCGACCGACTCGGATCGGTCAGATAATCGAGGAAAGAGGCATGGAAGAAGCGTAGGGGCGTCTTGGCAGCATCACCAGGTTCTGGGATGATCACGATGGAATGGAGTCTGCGCATGGCGGCATAAAAGGCGGTGCGAGTGATGTGGAACAGGTTACAGATTGCCTGTGCTGCCAAGGGCTTGCCATTAAACTGGCCGCTGGCATATGACAAAGGCTGTAACTCTTGTAACAAGTGCAGGGATTGTAACTATTATGTGATATGTTGTTGTGGCATGAACCAACTCCAATGTTTTTTGACGTTCCATAAAATGGGAGAGTGTCGTAAGGAAGGCCAAACTCGTTGAAACCCCTTTTGCGAACAACAATGGATAAAGTCGTCATCAAAGTCAACCACCACAGCAATGGTATTCTCGCCATATCCAAGCAAGAAAAATGCCTTGCCCCCATCCACTGATTCGTGGCTCTCGAAATCCTACGGGCAGGACGTCAACACATCTGATAAATCAGAGACAGGCAACAAGCGATTACCAGTATTTTCGCATCAGGCCGCCTCTCAGCTAGCTTTGAAAGGAGTGCGCTGTCCCATTCCGAAGTACTATGAGTTCGGACCAAATAAGAGGACCGCTGCGGTATGGGAATAAGCATGCGGGATACCAGAACACTCACAAACTCACTAGTTTATTCAACTGGTTCAGACACCAGCTAGCATCCACATCCATATCTGAGTTACCGTCTGTTGAGGTTAGAACATTAAAGTCAAAGCCACGAAGCGCATCCAATAGTTCATCGTCGACTTCTGAATGCTCTAATAGTGCACATAGAAGGGTGAAGAAAACGTCCCGGAAATCAACTAATGCAGCTCTTGCATTCTCCCAGTTGTCGTCATTGTCCTGGGACGGCCAGCTAGGTACCTCTTTCACGGATCGGCTGACCTCCTGACTGCTTCGTATCTCTTTGACATTCTGTGCAACCAGGGCAAGCGCCATGTCTGACCGGAGACTTCGTAAACCTGACAACACAAAATCTCGGAGGTTGGCGGCCACAGTCAAGGGTGATCCTTCTATAAGCTTTCCAATGGAAAAACGCCCCGACCGACTCGGATCGGTCAGGTAATCGAGGAAAGAGGCATGGAAGAAGCGTAGGGGCGTCTTGGCAGCATCACCAGGTTCTGGGACGATCATGATGGAATAGAGTCTGCGCATGGCGGCATAAAAGGTGGTGCGAGTGATGTGCAACAGGTTACAGATTGCCTGTGCTGCCAAGGGCTTGCGGTTTGCCCAAGGCCTGATGCAGCGAAAGGTAGAGGCTACGAGAATTTGATGCACAATGGGCCATAGGTCATCAGGGACGTCGGAGAGGATACGACTGAACAGCAGGTCAAGATCGCGCAAGGGGTTTCGCGATCCAGTTATGTGCGAGTGCTTGAGGACTGCGAGAACCTCACGGAGACATCTTTCAGGATCAGAGGATTCAGCATTCTCGATGTACAGGAGGGAAGTGCTGGCGAGTGCGAAGAGCCCAGAAGCCTTGTCGATGAGCTCAGCGATGGCGTTTTCGGATGGCCAGGAATCATTGGCGTCTTCCTGAACATAATCTCTATATTTGTTGTGTATCTCCTTGAATCGTGCACGAATGAAAGTCTCTGTATCGTTTCTGGCCTCCTCCGTGTCAATCGGGAGCTCCTCCCGCCAGCATTGTATGATATAGTCGGCTCGAGAGAAGGCCCGCTTGAGGTGCAACTCTGGCCTGCTGCATATCATCCATATGATTGGAAGGGAGGTGCCGGTGAGGATGAGGTTATTGATAAGTTCGATGATCTCCAGCTGAGCTCGCTCCCCATTGCATTCGTCCAATCCATCCAGGACTATAAGGTGCTTCCGCTTGTGGGACAGCGACGAAAGCGGTTCGACGATCAACCTTTTGAACTGAACGTTAGGTGCCTTCTCCAGCAGGTCTGGATCTGCGGCCAACGTCTTGGCTACAAGGGGCTGGTAGCCGGGGAAGCGAACAGCGAGCTGGTATGCGAGAGTGATGAAGACTTCAAGATAGTTGTGACGTTCGTTGGGTCGCGAGAAGAAGTATGCTGCTCCTAACACACCCTTCTTGAGAGCGAATTCGGCGATGGTCTGCGCGACTGCAGACTTGCCGACGCCAGCGGGTCCGTGCAACCAGAGAAAGTCCCACATACGCTTGTCGTCGAAGAGCCAGTCTTGGATTCTTGTGGTGAGCGAGACGCGAGTGCCGGGGTAACATGAGGGGGGAGGCCATCGAGCGGAGGAGTCGACGTCGGCACCTTTCGTCATCTCCTGCCGAAGGACTTCGAGAACTACACGAGCGGTCGAATGGGTCAGGTCCAATAGCTGGTTCAGTGGACAAGGGCCGTACCAGTCTTTCCTTGCATCACGTTGTATATAGTTTGAGTTATGTCAATCATCGTGGGATGGTTGATCGTGGTATCCTTGGCATTCTGAAAGAAACCGGTACCGCCGCTTGAGTCTGTCGGAATAGTTGGTGAGTACATGTTCTATTCAGAGAGTGCTCTGGTGGCCGCACCGGTTCCCGTAGCAAGAGTCTTGTCCCCGATCTTCGCTTTCTTCCGGGCCTTGTTGGTAGCAGCAGGGGGGCTGGTGGCAGGCTTGTTAGCATTTTGGAGGCGATTGGTGGATTCTGCCGGACTGTCAATCAGTAAAACGTGGACCTCCAAGGCGTGACGGGTGTTCGCACCAGGTTTTGCCGCGGAGTGTCTGTCGTTCGACTTTCTTTTCCTTTTCCGAGAAGATCCCGGTTTCGGATTACTGGATTGTCCATCCGCGAATCCCTCTTCTGCGGGAGACTCTATGGTGTGTTGTAAAAGTGTACGATGATAAAGGGAGCTTATCAGTGGTCTGAACTCTCCAATGGGTGTCGTGGCGTGCGTACCAGGTCTCTCAGCAGAAGGATCATCCTTCAGGTTCACCAACTTTCTCCAGAAGCCCAAGAGTGGCATGGCCCCGAGCGCACAAGGAGGAAGCGACGATCGATGGTGTGCGATGGGCAACAGAGCAGGGATGGACGATGAAAGCACAAGAGAAGAGGCGTAGGACGAGGCTGTACTGCGGCACCATGAGGCCTGTTAGAAGGATGTGTCCTGTGACACCTGGCGCTAAGTCTAATAGTCGCCCTCAAATAATTGCACTGGCCATATCCAGATAGCGTAAATCCTTTGCTGGGGGCTGGGTCCGCTCCGCTACTGTTTCTCCGCTCACAAGCTCACCAAACCAAGAAAACAAGGCCTTTGTTCCCGCGCACCTGACCATTTTCAACAAATGCCTTCATCAAGTTCGGGGAGGTTGTACATGAGAAGGGTCAACAACATGATTCTGATTTTTATCTCGCTCAGCGTTAAACGTATCAGCAATCGCGAACTCTGAAATGGTATGTATGTAAGTGCCCTTTCCACCTGCCCATTATGGAAACTCACCTTTCATTTGTGCCGTCCCTCTTCATAGCAAAGGGAGTTTGGACTTCGGTCAACAATGGACAACCTTGCCTGTCAACCACAGTTCCCAGCACCTGACCGACCGTGAATGTGTGTGACCATTCCACGCCTGCTTCCTTGCGTTCTTCTCCACTTTGACCGTCCAATGTCAGCCTTCTCCTGTTCGCCGATATTCCCTACAACGCATTTCTCTAATACCCGTCCTCAAAACTCTTGTGCTGGCATCCAGGCTAGCCCATCCACCATGTACATACCTCGATACCAATACCAATAGTGATTACCTTCCGCCCATCGAACCCACGAATTGTGTGTCACTGACAACACGATCGCGTAATACGCTCCCACACCCTACGCCAACCATCTCCTGTACCTCGTTGTCACATAATATTGGCGTGTTTGCAACGGGGTGGACCTTGTATTAGTGACATTCGTGCCAGAGGGTGGGGAGAGGTCCGGTGAGGAGATGGTTGTTGCATTGTGGGCCGTGCATTCCGGATGATCAGTCTCCGCCCTACTTCTTCCCACAACCAGGTATAAACGCTAACGAGTGGTGTTACGCTTAATGCGTTTGATGTCCTCTACTGTGATGGAGGCAAGCATACCCATGCCACCCAATACTAGTGGAATAGCAAAAGCACATCTGACAGAAAGGGGACTGGCAATGAGCTGATGATGAATAATGGGAATTTAAGCGCCAAAGCCGAGGTTGCAATCCATGTAGCTCGTTAATCCCTCGAGCGTGCCGCCCGAGAACTGAGATTCATCTTACAAGTGAGACGGCCACGGAAGTTGATGATGGATGCGGGCGGCCACTTGGCTTGACAGTCGCATTACGGTGATACACCCAAAATCCCAAATGGTGATATTCTAAGTCCTCTCATCCAGTCATGAGCCGTCTCAGAGGCTCAGCCCGCCGACGCACAAGATCATTCTTATTGGTCGCTTTAGTTGAGTTGGGCCTGAGCGTCCCCATCTTTAGTTATACTCCCTCGGCGCATCTTGACCTTCCATCTCTCGAGCGATTATCCACTTCTGAGAGGTTATCGTTACTGAACGAGTATATTGAAAACAAGTACACGGAAGAACGTCGGTATTGAAGAAACAGGAACATTATCATCGTCAAAGGCCATAATAATCTGTCAAAGTAACACATAAAGGCGCCAAAGAAACAGGAAACAGAGATTACATGAGTTTGAGATAATTGGAGGGGGCAACTGCCATACAATATATTCAGCAAGCACACCCAAGTCAAACCACGAAGGGTACTCACTTCCTTTCGTCCCATCCCTTCTAATCGCCTCCCACCATTTACCCGACTTGTCAAGAATCTCCAATACCTCCCCCTTGCTAAACGACAGCTCATACGGATCGGCAGGCGACGCAGTATCTGGCGGTAATGCATTAATGAAACTAGGACCTGACCTCGAACTACTACACGACTCACAGTCAAAGAGTGCCAAAGCCCTAGGTAGCTGCTGCGGAGGAGGGCCCATATCTGTGTTGGTGCGGGTGGCGCTGACCGGCCTATTAGGGTCTTCGTTCCCTTCCGAGGTCGGTCTCGTCCCAGGCGCAGCTTCACTAACATCCGCGGGTGGTGCAGTTGAATCTGGAGCGGGGGGCACATCCCTCATTGAACCTCCCACCGGGGTTTGAGGCGAGGTACTCCATACACCAGCGGACCTGCATCTATGCGTCTCTGGGTCAGCGGCCACACTGCTTCGCAATTTTGACCCTCTGTTCTTACTGTTGCCCACCAAACTACCAACAACGCTCCCATTTCATTGCTGGTTATCGGGCAAAGTGCCTTCCGTGTTGTACTTTGTCGTGAACGCATCCATATTTGTGTTCACATTCTGGATGTTGGTGCCAGTAGGGCCGCCTGACATTGCCACTACGCGGCCATTGGATGCGACGAAACGGTAAACGAATGAAGAGGGTTCAGAAAAGAGAATGAGGATCCAAACCACATCGACAATGCATGTAATCAGCCAACCGGCTGCAAGGGCTTTCTGTGATGGTATGCTATGGAAGACGTTGAGATGAACACCTTGGGCTCTGAATGACGTTGCCAGAGCAGCGAGGATGGCAAGGGGGATGCCATATTGGAAGAGAGTGTCGTTGGTAAAGGCGATGATCAGGCCCAAGATAATGCTGAATTGCAGGATCATTCCGAACCAGAGGGTTCCAATAAGGTCATTGCCAATTTCGGGGTCCGCCCATCCAGGTACGGGTCGTCCTGGTCAGGCAAGGCAGATCATTCTTATTGATCGCTTCAACCGAGGTAAATTCCCAAAGGAACTTCAAGACCTCACAGTAGTTTGTTTTGTTGGCTAGGCCTTGAGAAGACTTGAGAAGAAGTACTCTGCTCCAAACACACTCCCGGGCTTCTCGACAGTGATCTCAGCAACAGTCTGTGTGACCGCTGACTTCCTAGTCCCAGTGCTGGAAGGCCGGGTCAGCGAGAGGTTCTGGTGGGTGTGACCACTGTGGAGGAGCCAGGTTTGGATTGCAGTGAGGAGCAAAATTCGAGTCCCAGGATAACATGATGTCCGAGGTGGCCACTGAGCCAGGAAGCCAGAATCAACACTACTGTCCTCTTCAGACCCCAGCCCTTCCTCATTCGAACCATTATGGCATACGTCGAAGGCTGTAACTTTTCAGGTCACAAATACAGAGACTATAGCTACTATGTAATACATTGTTGTGGCATGAACCAGTGCCAATAGTCATCGTTATTAATGTCCCATGAAATAGGAATGTGTCGTGAGGAAGGCCAAACTCGCTGAAGCTCCTTTTGCGAACAACACCAGATACATCCATGAACGAAGTCAACCACCACAACAATGGTATTCTTGCCATACCCAAACAAGAAAAATGCCTCACCCCTATCCACCGATTTGTAGTTCTCAAAATCCTATGGGCGAGATGTCAACACACCTGGTAAATCGGAGACAGGCAACAAGCGATCACCAGCATTTTTGCATCAGGCCGCCTCTCAGCTAACTTTGAAAGCAACGTGCTGTCCCATTCTGAAGTATTATGAGTTCGAACCAAAGAAGAGGGCCGCTGCGGCATGGGAATAAGCATGCAGGATTCCAGAACACCCACGAACTCACCAGTTTACTGAGTTGGCCCAGACACCAGTTTACATCCACATTAGCATCTGAGCCATAGTCCGTCGAGGTTAAGACATTAAAGTCAAAGCCATGAAGCACATCCAATAGCTCATCGTCCACTTCTGAATGCTCCAATAGTGCACATAGAAGACAGAAGAAAACATCCCGGAAATTAACTAATGCAGCTTTTGCATTCTGCCAGTTGCTATCATTGTCCCCGGATGGCCAGCTAAGCGCCTCTTTCACGGATCGACTGACTTCCTGACTGCTTTGTATCTTTTTGACTTTCCGTGCGACCAGGGCAAGCGCCATGTCTGACCGAAGACTTCGTAAACCTGACAACACAAAATCTCGGAGGTTGGCCGCCATAGTCAAGTCTGATCTTTGTATAAGCTTTCCAATGGAAAAACGCCCCGACCGACTCGGATCAGTCAGGTAATCGAGGAAAGAGGCGTGGAAGAAGCGTAGGGGCGTCTCGGCAGCATCACCAGGTTCTGGGATGATCACGATGGAATGGAGTCTGCGCATGGCGGCATAAAAGGCGGTGCGAGTGATGTGCAACAGGTTACAGATTGCCTGTGCTGCCAGGGGCTTACCACTTGCCAAAAGGCTGTCGGAGTGAAAGGTAGAGGCTACGAGAATTTGATGGGCGGTGGGCCACAGGTCGTCAGGGACGTCGGAGATGATACGGGTGAACAGCAGGTCGAGATCCCGCAAGGGGTTTCGCGATCCAGTTATGTGCGAGTGCTTGAAGACTGCAAGAACCTCACGGAGACATCTGTCAGGATCAGAGGATTCAGGATTCTCGATGTACAGGAGGGAAGTGCTGGCGAGTGCGAAAAGCCCAGAAGCCTTGTCAATGAGCTCAGCGATGGCATCTTCGGATGGCCAGGAACCATCGGCGTCTTCTTCAACATAACCTCTATATTTGTCATGTATCTCCTTGAACCGCGCACGAATGAAAGTCTCTGTATCGCTTCTGGCCTCCTCCGTGTCAATCGGGAGCTCCTCCCGCCAGCACTGTACGATATAGTCGGCTCGAGAGAAGGCCCGCTTGAGATGCGACTCTGGCCTGCTGCATATCATCCATACGATTGGAAGGGAGGTGCCGGTGAGGATGAGGTTATTGATGAGTTCGATGATTTCCAGCTGAGCTCGCTCCCCATTGCATTCGTCCAATCCATCCAGGACTATAAGGTGCTTCCGCTCGTGGGACAGCGACGAAAGCGGTTCGACGATCAACCTTTTGAACTGAACGTTAGGTGCCTTCTCCAGCAGGTCTGGATCTGCGGCCAATGTCTTGGCTACAAGGGGCTGGTAGCCGGGGAAGCGAACAGCGAGCTGGTATGCGAGGGTGATGAAGACTTCGAGGTAGTTGTGACGTTCGTTGGGCCGAGAGAAGAAGTATGCTGCTCCCAACACACCCTTCTCGAGAGCGAACTCGGCAATGGTCTGCGCGACCGCTGACTTGCCGACACCAGCAGGTCCATGCAGCCAGAGAAAGTCCCACATGCGATTGTCATCGAAGAGCCAGCTTTGAATTTTTGTAGTGAGCGAGATGCGAGTGCCGGGGTAACATGAGGGGGGAGGCCATCGAGCAGAGGAGTCAACGTCGGCGCCTTTCGTCATTTCCCGAGAAAGGACTTCGAGAGCTAAGCGAGCAGTGAAATGAATCAGGTCCGATAGCGAGCTCAGTGGACAAGGCTCATACCAGTCTTTCCTTGTATCACGTTGTGTATAGTTTGAGATTTATCGATCATAGTAGATTGCTTGATCACAATATTCCTGGCCTTCTGGAAGAAGCCAGAACCGCCGCTCGAGTCTATCAGAGTATTTGGTGAGTGAATGATCTATTCGGGGACTGTTCCGGTGGCCGCACCGGTTCCTGTAGCAAGAGTCTTGTCCCCGATCTTTGCTTTCGTGCGAGCCTTGTTGACTGCAGCAGGGGGGTTGGTGGCAGGCTTATTACCATTTCGGGGGCGATTAGCGGATTCTGTCGGACTGTCGATGAGTAAAACATGGACTCTCCAAGATGCAGTGATGGGTGATCGCACCGGGTTCTGCTACAAAGTGTCTGTCGTTCGACTTTTCTTCTCTTTTCTGAGAAGATCCCGGTCTCGTATTGTTGGATTGTCCGTCCGCGAGTCCCTCTTCCGTGGGAGACTCTATGGTGTGTGAGAGTGTACGACGGGAAAGGGAGCTTATCAGCAGTCAGAACTCTCCAAAGGGTGCCGTTGCGTGCGTACCAGGTCTTTCAGCAGAAGGATCATCCTTCAGGTTCACCAGCTTTTTCCAGAAGCCCAAGAGTGGCATATCCCCAAGTGCACAAGGGTGAAGCAATGGTCGATGGTGTGCGATGGGCAACAGAGCAGGGGTGGACGATGGAAGCACAAGAGAAGAGGCGTAGGACGAGGCTGTACTGCGGCACCATGAGGCCTGTCAGAAGCATGTGTCCTGTGACACCTGGCGCTAAGTCTAATAGTCGCCCCCAAATAATCGCACTGGCCATATCCAGATAGCATAAATTCTTCGCTATGAACTTGGTCCATGCCGCTACTGTTTCTCCGCTCACAAGCTCACCAAACCAAGAAAACGAGGCCATTGTTTCCGCACACCTGATCGTTTTCATCGAATGCCTTCATCAGGTTTGGGGAGATTTGTTCATGAGAAGGGTCAGCGACACGATTCTGATCCTTACCTCACTCAGCGTTAAATGTATCAGTGATTGCAGACTCTGGACGTGGTAACATACTGTATGTCTATATATGAGTGCCTTTCCACTTGCCAGTTATGGAAACTCACCGCTCATCTGTGCCGTCCCTCTTTCCATAGCAAAGGGAGCCTGGACCTCCGTCAACAATGCATAACCATGCCTGCCAATTTGGAGTGCTGATGTGACGTTTCGGCGGCAGTTCCAGCACCTGTGAATGAGTGTGAGCGTCCCACGCCTGCTCCATTGCGCTCTTCTCTTGACACTCGGACCGTACCGTGACAATGTCAACTGTTTCCTGCACCGATATACGCTACAACGCATCTATCCAATACTCGCCCTCAAAGCTCTTGCACGGGCATTCAGGCTAGCCCGTCCACCATACATAGACCTCGATACCATCACCAATAGTGATTGCCCTCCGCCTCATCGAACCCTCGGAGTGCGTGTCACTGGCAACGAGACCGCGTAAGACATCCACGCACTGTAAGCCGATCCCCTACTGTATGTCTCCCACATTCTCTTGCTGCTGCATAACATTGATGTACTTGCAATGAGGCGGACCTTATGTCGGAAGGTGGGATAATGGGATTTATGTCAGAGGTGGGGAGAGGTCTGGTGAGGAGATGGTTGTTGTCCCTGGGCCGTGCATTCTGGATGATCGGTCCTCCGCCTTGCTTCTTCCCACAATCAGGTGTAAACGCTAAAGAGCAGTGTTACGATAATGCATTTAACGTCCACCTTTATGATGGAGGCAAACACACCCCCGCCATCCAATACTACTGCTACTCCTGCCCGTATCCCCGTATCACACCATATGCGTCTATTATCCACTCCTAGCCGGCCACAAGGTTTTCACTAGACCGGATGTCAACGTCAGGTTGCGCGCCAACAGTAGTGGTCCATTTAGCGCGTCACTGTTTTGCCTCGGGACCTGAAAATCTGTTGGGCCATGACGGCCCAATTCTTGTCAGAAGTATGTGAGCTATTAGATGCGGCGCCAAATGAGTACCAGACTAAGATCCCCTTCTACCGACTGAGTCTATTTCCTACCCATGGAAATATCAGTCTTCGAATTCCCTTTTTGCGGAGCTCTTGGTAACGGAATAGCAAAAGGGCGTCTAGCAGCAAGGGGACCCAGTAGCAATGAGCTCGTATTGAGTGACGGGAAATTAAGCACAAGAGGCCTGAGGCCGTAGTCCATGTAACTCATTAATTTCCTGCAGGGGCAGCGCCCGGAACCGTGATTTATCTTATCAAAGAGATGAATCACGGAGCAGATGATGGATGTACGCGGCCACTCGGCTTTACAGTCGTTGTCATATCGATACACACAAAATCACGAAAAAGGATACTCAAGGTCCCCCATCTAGCTACAGGCTGTCCCGGTCAGGCAAGACAGAAGTCTGAAGACGATTCTTGTTGATCGCTTCAACCGAGGTGATTCCCAAAGGAACTTCATATGAGAGGGTAGTACCATCCGACTGGCATGTTGATCCAACCTCTACCCGAACTGAGTATCATTCCAGGAGCTGACGAACCAATTTCCCAGAATTATTGTGTCGAATACCTAGCTACACTTACAGATATGGTCGCCTTTGCATTTCCATCAACGACCTTCCGAGTATTCATAGTACAAGGAACGAAGAAAATTGAAGGACTACAGATCATCAACATCCTCCGCCGTATAAGCCATCACGCCATCCGGAACAACAAGAATAACGACAGCCTTCTCGTTGAAGCCGATTAGAGTGTAACGAGGGGATTCTTGGAGTTCACCTTCCTCGAATGTAGGCTCCAAAGTCTGTAGACGAGGTTATGAACGACAGGTTCGGAAATCAGCAAGACGTGGACATTACGAGTGGTTCTGAAATTCCAGCGCATTTCTCGATGAACTGGGCATCCAAAGCAGAAGACGGACTCGTGCGAACAAGGCTTTGCAGGTTGTGTACATCTTTCGTCTGCGATATTACCTCAGTCTATGCATTGGGTAGTAGGATCATGTACAGTTCAACGCACCGAGCAGTAAAGCCATCGAAGAAAGCGGACAAACGATTGGACTGGGATTGTGTCACTGACAGATCGCAGAGACCTGTAGTCGAAGTGAGCCACTGCATCACATATGAGTTCCAGCTCCGAGCCTCTGATCCTCATACACAGGTCCCAGGCGTGGGTGGCAGCAAAAATGAGTATGCCATTGGACACCGAGAGATTGGACGGGTTCACTTGCTCAAACCCCGTAGGCTCCCATGCTAGATTGTTTGCATAGGATGTCTTTGTGACACCAAGCACGCGAAGACATGCGTCTGCGACGCGGAAAGAATGCATGTTGAGGTCCTGTGAAAATGTACCTGACCGGTCATGGTTGGCGAGGAAATCCGGGAAGGACGCATGGTAGTAGCGTAAAGGTTGTTCAACCATGTCTTCGCCATATGGAACATCTACCACAGAGTGTAGTGACATAAGAGCCATTTGGAGTTGGTGCAAGTCGAATTCAAGGAACTGAGCGAGATGCAGCATTGGCAATGGCGGGCAAACTGCGCAAATTCCAAGTAGTTGGAGAGTTGTTGACAAAAGATCGGATGGCGACCGTCCAAGGATATCAAGGTAGAGCTTATCAACGAATGCGAGGGGATTGGCCGTACTGGACAGAGTTGGAGACCCATCAATGGAGGCAATCACGGCCGCAAGCTGTTCTTGCGGGTCAGAGCCCGGTTCACCGATGAATCTGGCTATTGTGGTGACGAACACAAAGAGGCCTGAAGAGGCGCTCACAATCTTGTCGAAATCATCTGTTGGTGGCCAGTTTCCCTCCTTGCATAGACCACCCCCGTGCTTCTTTGCAATCCTCCACAGCTCATCTTGGAGATAGCGTTCAACATCACCCTGTGCTTCGGGATCATCAATCAAGAGCTCTTTCACCCAGCAGAGATCCTCAGACTGGGCCTTGCGGAACACATGTTTGAGGTGGGGTTCTGGCCTGCTGCAGATCATCCAGATGGCTGGCAGGGCTACAGGGCGTCGAATGGCATCGCAGATGCATTCAATAATGTCGCACTGTTCCTTTTGTCCTTGGCATTCATCCAGCCCATCAATAACAATGAGAAGCCTCCGCTTGGCAACCGTCGCGGACAGCCATTGGATCTTGGATAGCGATGGGACAATGAGTTCGTCGAACTGGGTTCGAAGGCCCGCCGTCAAGACGTACGGACTGTAATCGTGGAAGTGTTGCCAAACCAGTAGTTCGTACCAAACGTTATGATGAACCAAGTCGAGTGAGACAGATGTCCAAAAGCGCGATGGATCGTTCTGTTCCCGAGTTCGCGAAAGAAAAACCGCGGCACCAAGAACGGAAGAAGCATCTGCATACTCAGCAATTGTTTGTGCAATTGCCGTCTTGCCCGCGCCCGCTGGACCATATAACCATAGCATGTCATAGGCTCGCTGCGTGTCAGCAATCCAGTCGGTGATCTCCTCAATCGTGGATTTACGAGTGCCTGGGTGGCATCGGGGTAAAGGATAGCGGCCCGGAGACTTGACTCCCGTATCAACCAGCGCATGGTTTGCAAGCTTGTCGAGGGCCGCTCGATTTCCGGGTGCCGCGTCGAACGAAATATCCTCTGGACAACATTGCATTCCGTAGTCAGCTCTGCCGGACGCAGATACGAGATGTGGTTCTGGTCTGCTGGATATTATCCAAACGATCGGGAGGGAAATTTGGGTGAGGATGGCGTTATTGATGAATTCAATGATTTCCAGCTGTGCACGTTCTCCATGGCACTCGTCCAACCCGTCCAGGATTATAACGCGTTTCCGCTCACTAGAAAGCGATGACAGCGGCTCGATGATCAACTTTTTGAATTGAACTCCCGGAGTTTTCTTTAGTAGATCGGCGTCTGCAGCCAATACCTTGGTCACGAGAGGCTCGTAACCGGGGAATTGGATGGCGAGTTGGTATGCGAGAGTAACGAATACTTCGGAATAATTGTCTCGCCTGTCAGGTCTTGAGAAGAAGTACGCTGCTCCGAGCACACCTTTCTCAGCAGCAAACTCGGAGACGGCCTGCATAACCGTTGACTTGCCGATCCAAGCCGGCCCCCACAGCCAGAGAAAATCGGAGCGGCGTTGATCATCGAGAAGCCATGTTTGGATTTCTGCGACGAATTGAATGAGAGTGGCAGGGTGGTGTGTAGGGGGAGAAACGGAGGTGTCGGCCTTAATGTCAGCACCAGGCGTCGCTTTCTGGGAAAGGACCTGGAGAGCTAAGCGAGCAGTAAAATGGATCAGGTCCGATAGCGAGCTCAGTGGACAAGGCTCATACCAGTCTTTCCTTGTATCACATTGTGTATAGTTTGAGCAATCATTGTGGGTTGGTTGATGACGAAATTGCTGGCATTCTGAAAGCCAGTACTGCCGCTGGGGTCTGTCGGGATACTTGGTGAGTGAAATGATCTTTCTGGAGTGTTATAGTGGCCGCACGTGGTTCTGTGGTGAAGGTCTTGTCCCCAATCTTCGCTTTCGTGCAAGCCCTGTTGGTAGCGGCAGGGGGGTTGGTGGCAGGGTTGTTGGCATTTTGGAGGCGATTAGCAGATTCTGCCGGACTGTCGATGAGTAAAACGTAGACCTCCAAGGCGTGACGGGTGTTCGTACCAGGTTTTGCTGCAGAGTGTCTGTCGTTCGACTTTCCTTCCCTTTTCTGAGAAGATCCCAGTTTCGAATTGCTGGATTGTCCGTCCATGAATCCCTCTTCCGCGGGAGACTCTATGGTGTGTGTAAAAGTGTACGATGGGAAGGGCAGCATATCAGTGGTCTGAACTCTCCAAAGGGTGTCGTGGAGTGCGCACCGGGTCTTTCAGCAAAAGGATCATCCTTCAGGTTCACCAACTTTTTCCGGGAGCCTAAGAGTGGCATGGCCCCAAGCGCACAAGGAGGAAGCGATGGTCGATGGTGTGCGATGGGCAACAGAGCAGGGATGGACGATGGAAGCACAAGAGAAGAGGCGTAGGACGAGGCTGTACTGCGGCACCATGAGGCCTGTCGGAAGCGTGAGGCTTGTCAGAAGCATGCGTCCTGTGACACCTGGCGCTAAGTCTAATAGTCGCCCTCAAATAACCGCACTGGCTATATCCAGATAGCATAAATTCATTGCTGTGAACTTGGTCCATGCTGCTACTGTTTCTCCGCTCACAAGCTCACCAAACCAAGAAAACGAGGCCATTGTTTCCGCACACCTGATCGTTTTCATCGAATGCCTTTATCAGGTTTGGGGAGATTTGTTCATGAGAAGGGTCAGCGACACGATTCTGATCCTTACCTCACTCAGCGTTAAATGTATCAGTGATTGCGGACTCTGAACGTGGTAACATTGTAAGTCTATATATGAGTGCCTTTCCACTTGCCAGTTATGGAAACTCACCTTTCATCTGTGCCGTCCCTCTTTTCATAGCAAAGGGAGCCTGGACCTCCGTCAACAATGCATAACCATGCCTGCCAATTTGGAGTGCTGATGCGACGTTTCTGCGGCAGTTCCAGCACCTGTGAATGGGTGTGAGCGTCCTGCATCGGCTCCATTGCATTCTTCTCTTGACACTCGGACGATACACCCAGACTCGCACAAAATGATACTTAAGGTCCTCCCATTCGATAATGAGTCGTCTTGGCCAGTCAATGCACAAAAAGATCATCCTTACTGATCACTTTAATGGGGATGGGGTTAAGCGTTCCCCGTCCTCGGTTATCCCCCTCTCGGCGCACCTCGACCCTTCCAGCTTCTCGGACTATCATCACTTCCGAAGAGGCTGTCGTCACTAAACAAGTATATTGAGAACAAGTACACGGAAGAATATCAATATTGAGGAAACAGGAACGTCATCGTCGTCAAAGGCCATAATAATCCGTCAGGTAACACATAAAAGCGCCAAAGAAACAGGAGACAGCAATTACATGAGTTTGAGATAATTGGAGGGGGCAACTGCCATATAACACATTCAGCAAGCACACCCAGGTCAAACCACAAAGGGTACTCACTTCCTTTGGTCCCATCCCTTCTAATCGCCTCCCACCATTTACCCGACTTGTCCAGAATCTCCAATACCTCCCCCTTGCTAAACGACAACTCATACGGATCGGCAGGTGACGCAGTATCTGATAGCAACGCATTAACGAATTAGAACTTGACCTTGAACTAATACCCAACTCACAGTCAAAGAGTGCCAAAGCCCTAGGTAGCTGCTGCGGAGGAGGGCCCATATCTGTGTTGGTGCGGGTGGCGCCCACCGGCCTGTTAGCGTCTTCATTCCCTTCCGAGGTCGGTCTCGTGCCAGGCGCAGCTTCACTAACATCCGCAGGTGGTGCAGTTGAATCTGGAGCGGGGGGCACATCCCTCATCGAACCTCGCACCGGAGTTTGAGGCGGGGTACTCCATACACCGGCGGACCTGCGTCTATGCGTCTCTGGGTCAGCGGCCACGCTGCTTCGCAATCTCGACCCTCTATTCTCGCCGTTGCCCACCAGACTACCAACAACGCTCCCGTTCCGCTGTTGGTTATCGGGCAAAGTGCCTTCCGTGTTGTACTTTGTCGCGAACGCATCCATATTGGTGCTCACGTTCTGGACGTTGGCGCCAGTAGGGCCGCCTGACAACGCCACTACGCGGCCATTGGATGCGACGAAACGGTAAACGAACGAGGAGGGTTCGGAGGAGAGAATGAGGATCCAGACCACATTGACGATGCACGTAATCAGCCAACCGGCTGCAAGGGCTTTCTGTGATGGTATGCCATGGAAGACGTTGAGATGAACACCTTGGGCTCCGAATGACGTCGCCAGAGCAGCGAAGATGGCGAGGGGGATGCCGTATTGGAAGAGAGTGTCGTTGGTAAAGGTGACGATCAGACCCAAGATAACGCCGAGTTGCAGGATCATTCCGAACCAGAGGGTTCCAACAAGGTCATTGCCAACTGAATAGCCAAAGGGTAAGGGAGGAGAGCGCTGGTGCGTACATGGGATAACATACCCTTTGCCGTCACAACGGATTGGGAAACGAGTGCAGTCACCCAACCAACCTGCGTACACGTGTGAGTGATTGAGAGATCATGACATCAGTGCACGTTGATACATACGACAGAGAGGAAGAGAGTTGTCAGGAAAATATAACTTTTCCCTAGGGATCTCGAGTAATCCACGGATTGATAAGTGGCGGGACCGCTGTGGTCCACGTTTTCGAAGTTTTGAGCCATTTCGGAATTTTGGCGGCGTTTAGAGTATTACACAGCTGGAAGAAGAGGAAGATGTACAAGTGGACTGCAGAACAAGTTGAACAAGCTGTGGAGGAAGTGCGTAAGGGTTTCAGTGGAGCGAGGACATGAAGGAGCGGAGTGAAGGAGTGTAAAGCAGCTTCTGACAGCCATTTCCATTTCCCTCCATGTTAACGCCGGGCGTGCAGGGAAGGAACAGGCTTGTTTGTTGGAATTCAGCATTCCAAACGTCATCTTCCGGCGCCTGACCCTGTATCTTCCCACATCTATTCGCTTCCGTATCCGAACCACAGCCCGGGCGGCCTTGCGCAGTCGCGAAGGAAGTTTGCGTCACCTACCATCCATAGGCCAAGTATATTCACCTCTATTGCTATGTCTTATGTTTGCATTCGAATGTTTGTAGGCTCCAGGGAACCTCCGGACCAGTCCCAATGGAAGCTCTTTGGAGTCATCGATTGGTCAGCTTCTGTTATCAATTTGGTGTCAGGTGTTCTGTCCTAAGATTAGATCGACGTGACAGTTGTTTTCAATCGCTCGAAGCTTCCGGATATATGCACCAATTGCAAAAAGTCTACATTGCACTTGAAATATTATATACGTACAGACTAAGTAATGCTGAGGGATATAAGAATTACATTAATAACTCTAACATTGATGACTCTAATAATGTTCTATGCCCGACCAAACCCTGCGTAATCCACTTGCTCATTGCATAGCACCAACCCGCCTCCAGTACGCGATGTACTCCTCCAAGTGTCTCCTATCAAGGGCAGTGCTCTTTACCAAAGCCGGTGAATCAAGCTTCGTCTCCGCAGTCCTCAAGATAACAATCCCACTCGACATCCGCACGAAATCATTCTCCAAGAAGCCAATCACCTTGAATGCAGGGTTCTTCTCCTCTCCAGCAGCCTTAACCCGCTCCAACCACTCGCCGAAGGGAACAATAGGCAGGGGCTGCGATCCACCCAAAATCGACGCCAAGTTCGCGATGAGACCATCCCATGATTGTCGAGACGGGTTCTCCATGTGATAGATCGGCCTGAAGTTCTTGGAGAAGAGCATGTCGGTAATAGCATCACCTGCTCGGTTGACGGGGATCCAGGACAAGGAGCCGACGAGTTTCGGGACAGCCTTGAGAGCAGCGCAAGAGTGGACGATGAGGGGGAAATGCTCGCTCTCGTTCCAGGCACCCGAGCCCTCGGGGCCAGTCATCTGACCGATGCGAACAGTGGAAGCTCTGACAAGGGCATCACCCTGACCATATTCCTCGTTAGCGGCCAAACCGACGCGTTCGCAGACCCATTTGCCTTCGGGGTAGCCGAAATCAGCGCAGTTGATGGCGTCCATGGGGACTTCAGGAACCTCGAGGGGTCCTTCGGGGTTGAGAACAGGGAAGCGGCCCACGACGGCGATGGAAGAAGTAAAGAGGATACGAGTGGGTTGCGAGCCAACAAGACGGGTACCAGAGCTCTTGATGGCGAGACGGAAGAGGTTGGTAAAAGCCTTGATGTGAGGCTCGAAGGATGCGAGGTTACGGTTAAAGTTGACAGGCCAGGCATTATGGATCATGTGGGTGATATGGGCGAGCTAGGGAGATAAGATTGAGTTAAAGCTCTCTTGCCTGATGGCCAGGATATGACGTACCTCATTGTATTTGGCTTCACCGAGACCCAAGTCAAGCTTGCTAGGCTCGGATTCGAGAATCTCAACTTTGTCCCAGTATTTGTCCTCGAGCTCGGCTCCTCTCTTCTTCATCAAGCTGATCTGTCTCTGCCGCACATCGGCACCAGGGGTGGCACGATTCAGGCAGTAGACTTTCTTGACAGTCTCGTCGCTCGCAATGCGGGCAAGTAGGAAGCATCCCAAGCTACCAGTCGACCCGGTCAACAGGACAACCTTACGCCCATCGTATTCACCAGAATAGGCCTTCCTCTTCTCACGAGCCTCAACGGCAACGTCGGCGTAAGAAGCGAGCTGCTGACGGTACTTCTCAACCATGTCCTCCATAGCCCTAATCCTCTTGGTTTCCTTGGTCTCGCCATCGGCATTATAGTTGCCCTCCATAACACCCTTAACCGCATTGTAGAGCTTGAGGGTGGACGAATTCTCGAAAATAAAGTCCGAGTCGAGATCAGTGACAGGGGCAGGAAGGCCCTTAGTGACTTTGAGGCCATTCAGGATAGCACGGCGGAGACGGGTGGCCTGGAGGCTGTCCATTCCGATCTCGAAGAAGTCAATGTCATCATTGTCGGCGGAGGTGGTGGCTGCGTGAGTGACGGCTTTGATGTGATTGCGGATGGCGGTCAAGAGGGCATTGCCGTTGTCCTCAGAAGGAAGAGGAAGGGGGCTGGCACCAAGAAGGTCTGCGCGCTCATATGCTTCCTTGATATCCTTCTCAAAGAGGGCTAGGTTGGCCTTCCTGATGAGACTACCCTTATCGGTGCGTAGGAAACGGCGGTCGCTGTCTTGGCGGGTGAAGATCAACATTTCTCTAGCGACCTTTCCGTGAGCATCGATGAACGAATTACCCTTCTCGAGGTAGGGGTCGATGGAAACGCGGAGAGCCTCGACGGAATCGGCGTCATTGGTGTCCCAAGTAGAAGTGGATTTCAACTCGACAAGGAGACCGAGAGCTACCTGACCTTCACCGAAAGCGAGCACGTCCTTGACGTCAGGGTGCTCGGCGACGGTCTGCTCCAGGGTGGTAGGGCGAACCTTCTCGCCAGTAGCAAGGACGATAAGGTCATCTGCACGACCCAAAATCCTGAATTGCTTGTTGGATTGGGGATGGGCTTGAAGGAGATCTTGGACGATGTATTCCTCGGGCCAACCAGGAGGATGACCGATGACACGGTAAACATTGCCTCCCTCTTCCAACGGAACAAAGCGAAGTCCGGTATCGGTACGGGGCATGAGGTAATGCCAGTCATAACCGCGAGGAATACGCTCAATAGGAGCGATAGCACCGGTTTCGGTAGAACCTAAAATGATGTGAGATTCCGACCCAAACCCCTAAGCAGAATGGATTTATCTTACCCCAGTGATTAAGGAGGTTGACTCCGTTCTCAACGAGTTCCTTCCCAACATTCTCCTTCATGGCAGCGCCACCAATGGCCACAACCTCGAGCTCCTGAAGTGCCTCTAAACCGGCTTTACCGGGAAGCCTCAAGATATCCTCAAGGATAGACGGAACGGAAAGCATGTAACGAGCTCCCGAAGACTTGAGCATGGCAAGGGTGGTCTTGCCGGTGGGGATAACGGTTGCTGGAGGCAAGACAAATGGCAGACCAATCGAGAGAGAAAGGGTAGTAGCCAAAAGACCGTATCCCTAAAGTAAATCATTTAGAGATCGAATTTCGGGAGATTGTATCGAATGAATACGTACATGATACAATGGCAGAGTGGAAACTTGATAGCGGAATGGTTCTTTCTGCTCAGGGAAGCGATGGCAGGCAGCAAAGAGAAGGGGGAATGTCTGAGAGTGGAGGATAGGCTTGGGGAGACCAGTGGTACCCGAGGAGTGCATGATAAAGGCCCCTAGGTCGTCGCGCGCGAAGATGGGGTACTTGGGTGGAATGGGGTATTCGGCGATGGCACCGGTAGGATTCAGGAAGTCTTCATAACCAACGGTTTCGATGAACTTAGGAAGGACGAAGTCTTCAGGCTTCTCGTTCTCGAAGAGCTCAATGGTTTCCTTGACAGAATGAGAAACCTGGTTGGACATGAGGACGGCACTTGGGTTGGTCTTCCTCAATAGGTGAAGAATGGCGACAGGAGTCAAGCGAGCGGACAGGACGAGTACCTGCAGAGATGATAAATTGACAGATGGTGAGAAATAGAAGATTATTGTTAAAAAGTTAGACTCACGGGAGTACCTATCCTCAACAAGGCACACATGTATGCGAAAAGACCGATATCACTGCCGAGTAGGATGGCAACAGGAGGGACCTTGACCTCCCGCTTGGTACGGCCGGTGGTGGCACCAACGCCTACGAGCCATGCAGAGGCTCGCTCTACGGCGGAAGCAAATTGAGAGAAAGTGATGATGCAGGGATTGGTCGGGTCATTGGCACGAAGTTGCTGGCCGAAGATGTGGTCTGGATTGTGCTTGGCAGCGAATTCGACGAGGTCTGGGAGGGTGTTAATGCCGTCCGGGCGGTCATTACCATAGCCGAGGTTGATGTGAGGTCGAATGAAAGTGCTGCCAGCGAGAACGGGAGACATGTTGACTTAGGATGGAGGATGGAGGTATCTATGCTGCTTTCTGGAGACATGATGGCTCTTAAATAATGGCGATATGGCAAGTTGTACTTGATGATCTGAGGTTGGTGAATCTGCAGGACGGAGCAGCTAGTGGGACACCGACGACTCGGCTCTCTAGCAAAAGTGTTCCCACGGTTCCTTATTCGTCCTTTCCCCTTTAGTCCGCACATGACGGTTCTTTTCCAGAGCAGCACTTTGGCGCTGCAATTTCGAAAATTCCTACTCCCTATAGATACAGCTTCATCGAACAATCAGATAAATTCAATGAAATAAAAGCTCTTCTGGGAGACCCTCGGAGCAGGGTAGTCGACTTTATTTTTCAGAGTATCCATGGTGCCATTGAGTTAGGAGTCATCAGAACTAAACCCACACTACCCATAGTGCGCTCCTCTACCCGGAATTAATATTCCTCCGAAGCCTGCTATTGGATGGTATACTCTTCCAAGTAGTTGCCTTGCTGTCACCAGTGTCAACTTGTCCGAGCATGATGTAGACTGGGCGTTGTCCGCTAGAAGAGACAGACAGTATGGTCTCTCCAGTTCTCGCAAAGTGAATAAAATTGGAACTGAAGCCTTATTAGGCAATCATATTGAATGGTAACTCAGAGATATGATATACATCCCTTCCCTGACCCACACGCCTATAACATGTTTTCTCAAATTGTCTTGTCATAAGCCTTGTGCGGATATCTTGAATAGGGGGTGTTCAACCTCCATAACTCGATGACAGACCCACATGGCAAGGTAACCGGGGAGAATGACCCACACAGAGTCACCCAATCCACGTTTATCCCCAGGTCAAGGCTCAATACCACAGTTCGTTTTTCGCTCTTGGTCGCAAAAGTATCATCAATCCGCTATATCGTTCATTCTTTCATTACGTTACGGAGCCTTGCAAAAGCCGATCTTTGGAAACCGGAGTGACTCGTTCATCAAGCACCAGACACAATTCGACATGGTTCAATACCAGTAGGATACCATGTTCCTTTCTACTTACCCCATTTCTAAGCTCATTCCCTGGCGCGGATAAAGATATACCATTAGACTTCAAAAAATGCTACGCACGACATTATCCCTGACAGGCGCCCCTGATTTTGGCCGGTGCTCCATGACCTGATCGGCGCACTGCGCAGATGAGGATTGAAAGAGAAAATAGAGACTGGATGTCCCATAATTAACCGGCGGATCCCTATGCGGACTTGATCTGTTGATCAATGCCTCTCCTACTCCAGTGCACCAACCTGCTCGTTGCATCACATCTCAGACCTTCAAAATTCAATGGCTGTAAATCACTACGCAGACATTCTTGGCGTTGTGGACTTCTCGGTTTGTCCTCTTCACCAAGAGGGTAGAAGGCAATTCGGGGAGCAATGTATCCATTATCAGTCCGGCCTTTCTCCGATTATCATGTTGATGGGATTTACGACCACTCACCGAACTATGTATCTGCAAGCCTCCAACTTTGCGAGAGTGATCCATGTTTGACATCCGTTCTACGTTGAACAACGTGGTAAAATGGCACGCTGTCATTGGTGATCTTTCCCAAACTTGTTTTCTTGACAAGCGTGGGGACCTATCTCTTTTATCAAGTAGTCCATACCCACCACCGAGTTCAACTCTTGCAGATGAACATCAATCATGCGTGTGCGCACTGCATTATCGCACATACCAGCCGACGTCACTACCTAGACACCTGGATCATGGATTTTGTGATGGTAGGCAGGCAGCGTGGACTGGCATGAATCTGAACTCAAACAGTAGACCTAGGCTACTAATACAAAATAGACGATGGCAAGAAATAAAAGAGACATTAGTCAGGATGATTACAAGAGAGGTTGATAGATAAAGAAACCATGTCTACATGTCCCGCATCACAGGAGGTGGTATCATCAAGGTACTAAGTATCGGTTTCACAGAACCCTGCTTGTGCGCTACTTTTGCCCCTTCCAAACCATCCGTTCTTACTCCAAAAGTTATCCATCACAACCGAAAATCCGAAAGCAACCAAGAAGCTTATCGTGCATCAAAACCCGAGGAAGAATCATGTCAACACATAACATCGTCACAAGTCATAACCTCAACGCATCCACCTCCTGTCGTCGCCTCTTTATCTTCTCCCACCACCAAGACTGGCGCTTGAGCTCGCACTGCTCTCCACTTTCTCAATTCCACCCGGACTTGTAGGCCTCTCCGGAGATCGCGGAGAAGTTGGCGTCATGTCACCCCATATTCTCGAAGTTCTCGCACTAAGTGTACCACCGTCCCCTGATACATCAACGAACCTCACGCTGCGCGATGGCGAAGCCTCTCTAGTTGGTGGCCGAGATGCCTGTGCCCTGAGACTCTCCAATCGCTGATTAATCGCCGAATCCGCAGTCCTGGGTCTGCTTGATCCTGCCCCCACATGCGGAGCACCAACCCTGGGGTGAGTCCGACTCGCGCCAGTTGCACCGCTACGCCCTCGACTCTCCTCACCATTGTCAGTTTCACCCTCGTGATGACTCACGTGCACGGGCGTTAATGACCGTCGAAGCGAGACGCGTTGACGGCCTTTTCTGCCGATCCCGAATCCTCGCGAACGTTTCTTTCCCTCTACCTTTGCACTTGATGACGTATCTGTGCTCGGTCCAGCGAGAGGTTGGCCACTGTCGCTCGTCTCAGATGCCCATCCTTCGTCATCGTCGTCGTTCCCACTCGATTCAGAACCCTTCGCGGGAGGAGACGGGGACAGGGATATCGCATCCCTCCGTTTACTCGGAGTGACCTTTTCCTTCACTTCTTTCTCTACACCCTTCACAGCTCCCTCGAACTTCTCAGCATCCTTCTGCGCCACCGAAATACCCCTCTTCCATTTGTCTTGAACATGTTGGCTCCTGTCCTTGCTTCTGGACCTGCGCTGCGAACTGAGGCTCGATGTCGAAGTAGCTGTTCCATTGTTTTCGTTCGTAACCTCGACATCCACCTGACGGATAACGTCAGTAGAGATTCGTCAAGAAGGCCATAAAAACAGCAAAATACGCACATCCGAACTGGGACCCTGCCGTCTTTCGATGATCCGATGACGCGGTTCTACCCATTCAAGATACTGTTCCTCTCCGTCGGGTGGAAGTTCCTCCCGGTAGTCTTCCCTTTCTCTGCCCATGTGCTCGCCAAGGTGTCCATTGACCTTTGTCTCCGCACTGCCTTCGTCCGTATCTCGCCGCTCAGATCCTCGTCTCTTAACTTCTTCCACGCGCCCTCCGTCTTCTCCGAGGTGAATTTCCGTCTGACTTGACTCGCGGGTCTTTGGTTGCCCCTCCGTCAACCCCCCTGAACTAGTATCCAATTCCCCCTTCTCCATCATATCAACATGATCCCGGTTGATAACAATTTCCTCTGGGCGCGTGACTCTTCGGGTTTGATTAGTCCAATCTGGAATTGCTTCAGTGGTATCTCTTCTCGACCAGGTACGTGAGACGGAATGAACACGACGGCCAAGAGAGAACGAAGGAATGGAAAGACCGTGGATAGTGATGGAGCAGAGGACCATGAACGCAACGATTGGTTGGATAGTGTTTCGTAAGAGTTCTGTTTGTTCATTGTGTGGTACTTCTTCCTTGTCATGACCTGTATGCAGCACTTCGGCAGCAAGCGTAGAGATGAAGACTGCGCCTATATAAAATATCAGCTCTAGACTCCGTTCTGATAGGTAAAGCGAATGACTGACCAATGCCGACAGGACCGAAGTGACCAGTGAACAAGGATTCCCGGAATGTTTTGACGTCGGGAATGAATTTGTATAACGCAATCATAATAGGTAGGCGCTTGAGAAGAAAGACCAGGATGGCGATGACGATCAATCTCCAAACACTAAGCGTGAGTTCCGCATCTTGGAACTTATCAAAGGGCATCCATGCTCCGACAAAGACGAATGCCGCTATATTGAACAGCAAGTCAATGACTGAGCTGAACACCGATTCTTCTGTTTGCCGGTTGAAGAAACCATCCCAAGCAAAGGCGGTGCCACATGAGAACGCCGCAAGTAGGTCATCTGATCCAAGTAAGGAACATACACCAATTGTCAACATCGCAAGTGAGACATATTGGGCAACATAGGAGTGCCTGTCGATGAGGTCATGACGTTGACAGTATTTCATGAGATACCGGAAGGCAAAGCCCAGAAGACCCCCAATAACTATGCCGACGATAACCTGATCTGCAACTCGTCAGCACTCCAAGGAATCCCCTCAAGACAACATGGAACTCACAAAGCCATAGAAGCAAAAACCAATCACGTATAGCATGCCCAGTGCTCTTGTCGAGTATCAAGTAGAGGGCCAAGAAAAGAAAGGGGTAGGCTGCTCCGTCATTACATCCGCTCTCTGCCGCCAAGAGATGTCGAATATGAGCGGGGACGTGCTTATCAGCCCATTTTCCACCGACGACAGCGGCAGCCAAAATTGGATCAGTCGGGGTCAAACACGCAGCAACGGCTAAGCTGGAGAGGAAGTTGAGGCCCGGGATAAAGGCATAGATTAAGCCAGCAGAGACAAACCAGCCCTAGGGCACATGATGAGTGGATAGGCGGAGTGGTGACGATAAACGGAACATACCCATGTCATGACTGGAAATAGTAAGAAGAATAGACTTTTCCAGTGACGGGCCATATACGCTTTGGGTAACTCGACTCCAATAGCAAAAACACCGACGGCAAGGATGACACGAGTGAATTCAAGAGTGATAGTATTAACAGCATCTGGGTTGCCATTTCCCCAAGAGCGTGGATCAAAGATATTTGCACAGTAGGGACCTAGACAATACGTTATTGACTGATCAGAGGCGAAGTGAAGCACGACTCACCTATGATTACACCAAAAAGGAATGCCCAACACGCTTCACCAATATACAACTGCGACGACATGAGACTCAAGAAGCTGTGCAGGAAACAGACAACTTACGCGCTCTCGCAGGAAGAGCGAGAACATGCCGAACTGTGCTGGAGTTAGGAAGCTTCGTTTGTCATAGGGAGTAATAGGGTGCCTACCAGGACGACGAAACCTCCGAGGCAGGCATAGATGATATGAGGGATCGTGACTTCAAACTGGAAGGCATTCGATAATGAGCCTGGGACAGTGGGGTACTAAAACTCACAGGATGGAAATTCATGACGTCGTTGGCCGATAAGACTGAGCAAACACCCTGCCTGAGGCCTCGAAAATGACGAGCGACCTGCGAGGATTTGGGGATGGGCAGAAAGCAGAGGCCTTATAAGGACGCAAGGGCAGCCAGAAAACTGGTGGTAGAGGAAATGAAAGCTTGGAGTTGTCGAGCCTGAGGCGGATATGGTCTTGGCCGGCGAATGTTTATATATTTGTTCCTGCCGGGGATTAATAATAGCTACTTGGCACGTGTTCCTGCTAAAGTCCCGGCCCAAGACCAGCCAAGCCCAATCCACCCTCCACGGAAATCCAAATCCCAAGTCGTTTTCCACTCGGTACAGTCCCCATTTGCATCAGGAACTGTAGGCTTCTTACCCATCGAGAATACTGGTCTTTATGTTGGCGAAAAGCATCAAGGGCTCACGTCTGCAGGGACCCCATCAGAAACAGGTACAAACCAGATCCATCGCCAGTTTCTCGTAACTAATCGCGCGTGCCAACCAGCCACACAACCAAACCAAATTTGCTCTCGACACTCTCAATAGCGTCCGCCGGACTCACCCCAACCTTGGCCTGCTCCAACTGGTTCTTTGCGTCTCCACCTGTCCTTCAAGGCTTGGACAATACCATTCTTGACACATCGGGGGCGTCAAATGCCCTCATCATCGTCCTCCTGACCTTCTTATCTTCCCCCCCAACTACCCCATCAGGACGTCTTCCCACACATTTTCTATTGGGCCCCAGCGACAGGACTAAGTAACAGAACCCGCGCACCGTCGCTTTCCTCTTCACCCTACTCAGTTACGACCATTGGCTTGGCACTGGCGCTATGCCCTTTTAACAGCAACTACCTGCTTTTCACTGCGCCACGTTTTTCGACGATGAATTTTCCCTTCGGTTCTCACGTATCTCCTCCACAGATGATCCGTCCATCCCACAACTGTTACAGGTTCTGGCCACACGATCACGAATACCCTTACACGCCCCAGCCCCCGTCGACATGTGTCAACAGCACAGCCCTCAAACGAACAGGGGCCGAGATCAGTGACCACTCACACCTATTCACCTTCTGGGTCCTGAACGCAGAACGAGTTGAAACGGTCAGGACGTCTCCAACCCCTTCTTCTACTTTCGCTTCGCCCCTAATGAAATCACTTGGCTAGCAGAGGAACCTCGGCCTCTGTCCAAACGGGAACCTATGGCATAAATACCCCAACGTATCCAACCTCTGACTCACCCTCGGCCAGCATCCCTCCCTGGATATACGCTCGACTCTTCTCACCTGCTCTGCAAGACACAACCCTCTGGGAGCGCCTACGGGCGCCTGTCTGATCTTTGCGACGCGTCACCTGCCTTGATGATCTTCGCAATGTCATCATAGGATGCCCAACCCTCGGTTACGAAGCCAACCTATATCCAAAGGGCATAACTTCTGATTGAAGCCTGGTCTAATTGGATTAACCAGAACCCTGTCGACATGACCGACTACCTCGTCCGGTCCAGAGTACAATATTTGATCAGCACGACATCATCAGTACTATCCTAAGACCTGCCTCAAGTCATTCTCCTGTTGAACGCCGCTGCACTCACACCCTACCTCGTTTCCCTGGAACATCATCAGTTGGTTTATCGGTCCAACAACATTTCCACCGTCATCAGGGAGATCGGAATAGTGTCCAATTATGTAGAAGTTTACATCCCCTTCGAGTAACGGGGTCCATTTTCGTCACCTTATCTATCATAAGAACAGCGTATCGTTTAATGAATACGCCAACCAGTAGTCGCTGGGATTCGGTTGGTGTAATGTAACTGATTCGAATGTCGAACCACTGTTGATAATGAATGATGTTACGGCCCTTCCATTGTAAGCGAACCACAGGTCCCGGTATAAACACACACTCAACGCACCTCAAACTTGAGGTCGCAGTACGAGCCAAGTTTCGAGCCCCCTTTTTGCAGGTGAAAGACTTGCTCCGAGACGGCTACCCGGTGCAGCATAGCATCTATTCGCAAAGCCTGCATCACATCATTAACTCGGCTACACGGCTTTAACTCCCACAATCTCCAGACATTGGTGTCCCCTTTTACTCCTGGCCCGAACAATCATCCCGCCCATTGGAAGTTCTCGTTTTCTCGAAAGTGTCATTTGCCAAGTACCGCAACTTTGCGAGACGCAAGACGTGAAATTCGACATCACCGGAGCTTGAATATTCCGAAACACGAAACGATCTTCATTCCGCGACTTGCTTCATTAATTATGGCACGTTCGCTGGGTAACGGCCCAGGGCAGAAGGGTTTGAGGCACTTGGCTGTAATCTAGGTATGGTAACCGAGTTTGACCCCTGCGGGGGGTATCCGGCTCCGGAAAGGGAAGTGAGGATATTTAACATCATTGTCTATCAGAACTCCTGGGTAAACGTTCAGGTAGGCGTTACTGAGGTACACAGTGACATGACAAGAATATTAAAATATCCTTAATAAGGACTCAGCCATAGGTTCAGATTGATGGGCTAAGCTTTCTGACGGGCTAGTGATGCGCATTCGAGGTGGAGATATGACAAGATGACCATATCAAATTCCTCCTCCACCAGGAAAATTCACGCATTACGCGGTGCCATGAACCCTTGCATCATGATTCCCGTAAATAAAACGCCGGGAGTCCGGTCCTGACAGATACCAGTCACAGTAGTCGAGCTTCATTGTGGGTTCCGTTTCATACTCGAGGGCGAATTGCGCTCTCGAGAGCTCCATCTCTCAAAAAGGGCTCAATGAGAGAATTTGGGTTAGCGTGCGCCTTGGAGCCACTTCACTTCCATTTATTTGAGGTAAAATCGTCGTCGTAATGTCGCAATTCCTTTGTCGTGGTTGATGATAGGGGACTAGCTCAGTCACAGAGTGTCATATTTTTACGGGATAGCCAGCAAGCCGCTCCAGGTCGTAGATCTCTCGATCATGTCGATCACCCCGCCGAAAAGGCTGTCGTCTTTCGGAGAACCGCAGAGAAAGACCCCAACACCTTCTATTAGCTTCTATTTATTTCCCCGATCCAGAAAGGAACTGTGGAAGATCAAATATATTTAGTCCGCATCTTATCAAGCGGCCTCGGACGCTCGGGAATGGGCATTCGGCTTTCAATTGTTGTTGCGCACCAATCATAGTTTGTTAACTTTGACCAGATCAGGGATGGATAGATCGAAGATATACGAGGTCCACAACGCATGTCTCAATGACCGCCACTGGGTTCCCCAATCTGAACAACAAGAATAGTAACATCCTATCTATAAATTCCCTCGGACTCCTGGGCGCGAATGAGAAAATAAACTTAGAACCACCCTGCTTCAATTGATTGTAAGCCATCGCTCGTGATTTCCCCAAGGCTTATTCTGCGGACAGGATCTCCCTGGAAAGATATTGCAGTGCCATCTATCAACGCTCAACTGTAGTCAAAGAAACTTAAAGGAGTGGTGGTATTTTACAGTGGCTGAAAAGCGATCAAATCGGTGAGAAGGGAGGACAAAGAGGGGCTACCGATGATACATCGGATGGAGAGACGGAGCATCAGGTCCTTGATCGTAATTCATGTTATTTTCTTCAGAAAGCCATAAGATTAGAGGAAAGTCTTCTGACCGCGGTAGATTTATCTTCGCTTTGCTTTTTGGTGGTCTAGAACTGATATTTCCGGTACACCAGTAGGTGACATGCTCATTTTTACACGTGTTCTGATATAGGATATGCTGTCGACGTTACATCATAAAGTACCATTCAAAGGACCAAAGGTCTGGACGATTGGAAGTTCATGAGTCCAAGCAGAGATTAGGACAGCTTGTCCCAGCACGATTGGTTGAATAAGAACAGCCTTGGAACCGTTCGGAAAGCCCGGCCTATAAACCATTCGCTCTTTCGTATTTCGTAGGCTAATACTCTTCTACATTGGTATATGAAATATCGAGCCCCGTTATTTCCACCTATCAATCACGAGATAAAGAGCGAGCTTCAAGGATAAGATCACCGCTGAGATAAAAGTGGCCGTCTTCGCGGGCGTTGGACTGGCTTCTCCGATAACTGAACGCGCTCGCAGGGATGACCTAGGTGCATGCGACTTGAATTGTTCCCCTATCTCGTGGAAGACGGAAATAAACTCTGTTTCGTCGACCCCTATCATAATGGATAGTTTTATTGACTGGCACGCACTCACGGTGCTGCAAACCCTGACCGTAATAAAGTATCCAATTTGCAGTCACGTATGATACATGTACGTATTCCCCAAAATGTAGTTTATACATGTCAACAACTCTTGGGCATTGATCAGACACATCAATCTATTTCTGACTGGTGGAGCGCCATCATTATAGTGATAGCCCCACGTAGGGTCGTAGATCATGCTCATGCGTCGTCCCAGCGGAGTATCATGGCGGGCTGCCTACCTCGAGACCTTCAAGTGTGTTGCCCACAAGCCCTGCCTATCGTTTGAAGGTTGCCCTGTTATTCTCACAGGTAGCACTTCCGAAGAAGAGACTAGGTAAGCTCTGTGAGATGTTATCAACATGGCCAAGTGAATGGGGTAGAATTTGACAGTTTGCTCCAAGGGCTGTCATTAGAGCCCCAGTCACCCACGTGCAAAGGTTATGCACGGATCGAGAAGGTCTTGGCTGATAAACAGAAAATGTTTACCATTACCTGCGGCCCGCCTGGATGAGGACATGTCCCCAAGGCGATGAGCCCCGGAAAAAAAGGCTGGCATGGACGCGCAGAGGTTGGAGCCTCTTTGGTCTTGAAGGACAGGAAAAGTACTAGAATCATGCTCTCGGAACGTGTTTAGGAGAATATAGTCGTCGGACATGAGGTCTAGAATATCAACCCGTTACATCAGAAGTGACATGGTGTACGTTGTGGAACTGCAGGTCAGAAAGTTGGCTGTCCCGCGGAATCCGATGGAGTCCAAGAGACTGACCGGTTGGTAGGGTCTGTTTCTGGAAGAATCCAATTGCAATAGCCTCTGAATTACATGTGAAAGGTTTGTAGAACTTCCGATAGGACCGGCGAGGTAAACTAGGTGGACAGCGGACGCACTGCATTGATTCTGTGTGGTCCGCCAAGGTGTAAGTGGGTCTGACACGATGGTGGCTCTGTAGAGCATCTAAGACACACGTCGGGCTTATGTGCTCCGGATCCTCAAGTGTGCCCGGCCGCTAGCCACTCAACGTGATACCCTAGGCGCTTGAGAGATATCCGGACCTCAAACAGCTGGTGATGGTGCTACAGAAGGCAGGAGGCGGCTGCATTTGACCCCTCTGAGCCTCCGGCATCCATCCAGTTCATCCTGGATGACAAGCCGTTCGACGATGGTGTTTTCTTGATCGGAGGTGAGAAACCTCGTAGAGAATACTTTGTCCATAAAACCGGAGGGCGGAGTTCTGAAGAAGTTCGCGTGGCTGATGGCCAGCATGCGATAGGCCTCCGGATATATATTTTGCATTTGCAAGGGGTGGCAAGGGTTTTGCATCAAGCAAAAGCTTTCGAAGAACAGCTTCAGCATTTCGTGCGGTTGCTGAACTTCTGACATCGGCGGTTCGACGTCTACTTTGATTGCAACCACACCCTAACTCCAGTTCCCAAGGCTTTATTGGGTGGCGTTTCTTTGATAGGAGGTCCGTTGAAGGATCCATATCGGCAACCGCAGGTGACCCTGTACGTGCGAGAAATTGTTTCCACGGGCATATTAAGCATGCTCCGCCGGGAGGAACTCACCCGAAGCGTATACATTCTATCTTCATAGTCTATTTCGTCCTTGTGTGGTGGCTCGTAAGTAAAATATACTATCTTCGTTTGCCTTTTGGTGGGCCCTCTCCGGGCTGTCAACGTGAAAGGCTTGAGAATATAGGTTACTGATATATGTGATACGTTACACTCGCCGAACCTCAGATAATATATCAACAGAGAAAAGATTGATACCGGAATCTTGACAAAGACCTGGAACGGTTCCAGCGCTGTGGCCGAGCAGAAAATAAAAAGGTCGACTACGAGAGGAAAAATATCAAGACCAAATCATATGAAGTGAACGAACGTACCACTTTGATCCTTGATAATCCGCATCTTCAGAGAATGTGACTCGAAAATCCTATGTCGTTGTCAAATGAGATCAATGAAGCTCGTAGTACTTCTACTCAACTAGTACAGGAAAAGCACCCGGAAGCTGGTTCTTCAGCTCTCGCAATATCTTCTCGTCATAGTCGTCCATGGACACTGTCCGGATGAAATTATTAAAGTGTTGAGCTTGAGACTAAGGGGAAAGATTTGAGTTTGTACTAAGGGCACATGGGAAGGAAGACGCACAGTCGAGCCAGCCACTGACAAAAATACTTATTCCTATCGTGGGTATACTCGTCTTTCCCAAGCCACTGGGCGTTTGCGATCGCATTATAGTTGAAGGTCCGTAGTATTTTGAATGTATTCTCATCGTAATGTTGGAGGTGTAGTGGCCAGATAATCGAGTTCCCGGTAATCTGTAGCAGCTTGCGTTTGAGGAAGGCGAGGTCGTTTATATTTGAGGGTTCCCAGGATAGTGGAACGTCCATCGCAGACAGATCTCCACGAGATACCAGCCCGGGGATTTGGAAACTAGTAGACGAGGCAAGGGTGAACGATCGTCGGAGTAGGTCAGACGCAATTGTGTCCACATCCCTATGATACTGGATAGAACGATTGGGGTTCCAGAGATAGTCTGCAAGGGACTGGTGGAGAATTTTCACTGGGCGGGATGCGGCATCTCGAGATAGGGGTACGTCTAGGACGGAATGAAGTTTGCTGAGGGCACTATAAAATTCTTCGCGAGTGATGTCATAGACATTCGCCACAACGATGGCAGGTTCCTCCATAATGTTAGTATAGGAAGTGTGGAGGATCCGCAATGCCGTGGGAAGAATATCAAAGTGAATTTCGGGGAGAATTTGTGCGTAGAGAAGGTCGAGAGTTTGCATCGGGTTCGCCCCATCTAATCTGTGGGATGATAGGAACTGGATGAGCGCTCACAGTCGCACTGGGGGGTTTCTGTATTGAGGGTCTCCCACATATCGCACAAGTGCCGAAGCGAACGCGAACAGGCCAGAGGCAAAACCGATCACCACCGAAATGTCCCTTTCGAGCGGCCAAGATCCATCAACAATATCGGAGTACTTCCGACGAATCTCCCGAAAACTATCCCGGAGGAATAAAGCGACATCTTCCGATTCTTCGCTATCAATTGGCAACTCTTTTCTCCAGCATTGAATAGTGAGGTCGCTGTCGGCAAATAGGCGCTTTAAATGATATTCTAGGCGACTGCAAACCATCCATACAACAGGGAACGACGGTGTAGAGCGAATGAGATTGTTGATCAGTTCGATGATGTTCAACTGTGCGTCCTCCCCCTCGCATTCATCCAGTCCATCCAATACGATTAATATTTTGGGTCGAGGTGATAATGCCGCTAACGGTTGGACGAGAAGCCGAAGCCGTTTAAACTGGACGTGGGGCGCTTTCCGGAGGATATCAGGATCTGCGGCGAGTTGCCTCGCCACCAACGTGTGATACTCTGGGATGCGAACTGCGAGCTGGTAAACGATTGTGATCCAGACTCGTGCATAGTCATTCCGTCCGCTGGTCCGGGAGAAGAAGAATGCCGCACCCAATCTGTTGTTTTCGGCAGCATATTCCGCTATAGACTGCGCAACTGCTGGTCCGTGGAGCCAGAGCATATCCCATGCACGTTTCTCGTCCAAAAACCACTCCTGTATGGCTTTCGTCAGCCATTCTCTTGTCCCAGGATGACACTGGGGCGGAGGGTCGCGCACAGATGAGTCCACATCAGCACCTGGTATCATTTCTTGAAAAAGGACCTGGAGGACTGTCACCTCGTTTTGTCAGTCGTTGACTGAGAAGGCGGATTGAATATACCTGTTCTTTCTTCGGTGAAGTTTCGAATAATGGTTGGTCTGTCCATCATGGTCGGGTTGCTGAATACACAACGGCTAGCACCATGAAAAATCCCATTATTCTGGGGCCTTCCTCTCTGATGGTCCACGATTGATCAGGCTTATCAGTTATAGCGGTTATTAGAGAGGGAGAAGGGACTAGCCGCGCGGGATTTCGATTTTGTGGAGGGTAAGTGACTCAATAAGGGCATATTAGGTGATGCGTAGTTACTGCCTTCAGAGGTAAAGAGGATAAAGTAAGGGTGTAGTAGTTTGCGGGAAAGCTCCTGAAGCGTTGAGGTGTGTGTCATGATTGTCATCCAGAAATGTCAAGATTGATCGTGGGAACAGTGACAAAAATTGAGATCAGAATTGATTTGTTTGCCTCGTCGTCTCACACAGCGACCACGGTCCCGCCCCGCCATGCGCAAACAGCTCGACCCTCGAATACCAATTCTCATTAACAATAATGTCAAGAAAAACCACAGGTCTTTTATTGTCCTTGTCGGTGATAAGGGTCGAGACCAGGTATGTTTACCTTTGTTCGGCGCTTGTGTCCGCTCACGACGTTGACCATAATTTTGACCAATTTAGATTGTGAACTTGCATTACTTGTTGTCCCAGGCGCGAGTGTCTGCACGGCCCTCCGTACTCTGGTGTTATAAGAAGGAGCTCGGGTTTACGAGCCACCGCAAGAAAAGAGAGGCCAAAATAAAGCGGGATATCAAGCGCGGAATTCGAGAGCCCAATGAACAAAACCCATTCGAGATTTTTGTAACAGTAACAGATATTCGATACACGTGCGCCCCGGCTATTTTATGGTTGTTCCATTCCTAATAACACGATCAGGTATTACAAGGAGTCCCATAAAATTCTCGGCAACACATATGGCATGTGTGTACTACAAGACTTTGAGGCTATCACGCCCAACCTTCTCGCGAGGACGATCGAGACAGTGGAAGGGGGCGGCTTGGTTGTATTGTTGCTAAAGACGATGTCGTCACTGAAGCAGTTGTATACTATGACCATGGTGCGTCCTTCGTCCCGTCTCCTTCCCATCTTCTGACGTTTTCTAGGATGTACACGCACGTTATCGTACCTCCTCCCACGATTCTGTCGTCGCCCGCTTTAACGAACGCTTCATTCTTTCCCTTGGTTCTTGTGATGACTGCCTAGTCCTCGATGACGAACTCAACGTCCTCCCCATCTCTCGCGGCAAAGATATCACACCCCTTGAAGACAAACCCGGCAAAGAAAAAGAAGCTGAATCCGAGCTCAAAGACCTCAAGGACTCTCTTTCCGATACTAAGCCCGCCGGGGACCTCATCAAACTTGCGAAGACAGTCGACCAAGCCAAGGCAATCTTGACGTTCATCGATGCTATTGCAGAGAAGACATTGTCATCTACTGTGACACTTACCGCTGGCCGCGGGCGCGGAAAGTCTGCGGCGTTGGGATTGGCGATGGCTGCTGCTCTTGCGCACGGGTATTCGAATATCTTCGTGACAAGTCCGAGTCCGGAGAACCTTAAGACACTGTTTGACTTTGTGTTTAAGGGCCTGGATGCGCTAGGATATGAGGAGCATTTGGATTATGATATTGCGCAGAGTACGAATCCGGATTTCAATAAGGCGATTGTGAGGGTGAATGTGTTCAGGGATCATCGACAGACGATCCAGGTGCGCATCATATTTCTCTGTCTCCTTAAATTGCTGATGTTGGCGAGTAGTACATCCAACCAGAAGATGCTCATGTCCTAGGTCAAGCAGAACTCGTAGTCATTGACGAGGCGGCCGCTATTCCCCTTCCCCTTGTACGCAATCTCATTGGCCCCTACCTCGTCTTCATGGCCTCCACTATCAACGGTTACGAAGGCACAGGCCGCTCTCTCTCCCTCAAACTCATACAACAACTCCGTGAAAGCACCCGTCCATCACTTACAAAAGACCTCAATGTCCCCTCAAAAGAAGATGCCTCGATCAGTGCGACAACCGCATCGTCATCCAAAAAACCTATCACGAAAGCTCCACCAAAAGCGCGTACATTGCGGGAAATTAAACTCGAGACCCCCATTCGGTATGCAAGCGGTGACAAGATTGAGAAGTGGCTGAACGGGTTGTTGTGCCTCGATGCGACTATTGTGCCGAAGGCCATTGGACAAGGGTGTCCACACCCATCGCAGTGTGAACTGTACTACGTCAGTCGGGATACATTGTTCAGCTACCACCCAGCTTCAGAACTGTTCCTGCAACGCATGATGGCACTCTACGTCGCATCACACTACAAAAATCAGCCAAACGACTTGCAGTTAATGTCCGATGCTCCGGCGCACCACCTTTTCGTCCTCCTGCCACCCTTAAAGGATGACGAAACGCATCTACCTGAACCGCTTGTGGTTTTGCAAGTCGCGCTGGAGGGGAATATCAGCAAGGCTGCAATTCTGGAGGGGCTTGGGAGAGGATTAAGAGCGGGAGGGGATATGATTCCATGGTTGATCAGTCAACAATTCCAGGAGACCAGGTTTGGAATGTTGAGTGGTGCGAGGGTGGTTAGGATCGCCTGCCATCCGGATTATGCCAGCGTGAGTTTATGTAAGTCGTTTCAAAAAATGGTGAACTAACGATGGTATTGGCGTAGATGGGATATGGTTCGCGAGCGCTACAAGCACTTAATTCGTTTTATAGTGGGGAGTACTTTAATCTAGACGAGTCGAACAAGCCAGAGCCGTCGTACCCCGATGCTGCTGCTATTGATCCGGTATGAGATTCATCTTCGGTTGAGAATATGTTCTAATTAGGTGTATGCTTCCCAGTCCGAGACGCTATTGACAGAGAAGCCGACCGTGCGCGCAGCCAATGCCATGCCGCCCCTACTCCAGAGGTTGACAGAGCGAAGACCAGAAAACTTGGATTATTTGGGTGTGTCATATGGATTGACGCCTCAATTGCTTCGGTAGGAATCAGCTTCCGTGTTGGGAAGCGGATATGCTGATATGTATCGTGACACAGGTTCTGGAAGCGCGCTGGCTACGTCCCTCTGTATCTTCGCCAAACGCAAAGCGAACTTACGGGGGAGCACACATGTGTTATGGTGCGTGGCCTCAACAGTTCGGCGGATTCAGAACTCGAATGGTTGGGCGAGTTCGCCAAAGGTATGGATACAATCTTCACGAAAACGTATGCTGCGGGTGGTGACCGAATGTGATTTACATAGATTTCCGGAAGCGATTCTTGTCGTTGCTATCGTACAACTTCCGTGAGTTCGGCAGCGTCACTGCCCTGTCTGTGTTAGAAGCCGCGAACGCAGGTGTGAAAGAGAAGGAAGAAGACAAAGCGAAAGGTTCGCATCCCGATTCTCTCTGTGATCGTTCCTCTCACTAATCACTGTTTCTCTCATACTCAACGGGATCGTCACATATGATTCTATTGTCGCTATGAATAGGTGAACTACGAGCGCCCGAGCTATCACTTCTTTTTACTCCTTTCGACCTCAAACGTCTGGAATCCTACGCCAACAACATGCTTGATTACCATGTCATCCTGGACCTGATGCCAACCGTCGCAGGCCTTTATTTCCAGAAAAGATTGGGCGAAGAGGTGAAACTAACAGCGGTGCAAAGTGCGATTTTACTGGCTGTTGGTCTGCAGCGGAAGACTGTCGAGGAAGTCGAGGTGCGTCGTGCTACCTTATTGCAAATTCCGTGTAATCCAACAAAAGACCCGTTCCAGGCCGAACTACAACTGCCAGTTTCCCAAGCGCTTGCGCTTTTCGTCAAAGTGATCAAAAAGATCAGCAAGCGGCTTATTGATATCCAAAAAGCCGCCATTAGTGCGGAGTTAACTTTGCCATCTGCAGAAGCTGTGGGACCAAGCGTTAATGACGGAGTGGTTGGTGGTGGTGGTGGTGCTGTCAATGAAGAAGACGCAGAAGCGACCAAGGAGATGGGACCGAAGAAAGGAGAAGTTTGGAAGAGTGTTAGTGCGGTTCTGGAAGATGAGCTTAACGAAGCTGGGGATGAGACAATGCACGCATTAAAGGAGAAACAGCGAGAGATGATCGATGCGCTGGATCTGAGAAAGTCAGTGTAGTGTGTTTTTTCCGCGGTTCGTATCGCGGTATATTGATGCGGGTATGGGTTTATCAGGTATGCGATTAATGATGGCGCAATCGATTGGAGCGGTGCGGAAGCACAGATCAAAGACGGGGGTGGGGTAAAGGGCCGATCGACAATCGTGAGTGTCAAAACGGGCGTGGTAGGAGAAGCTGCAGGTCAGAAGAGGAAACCAGAAGGCGATGGAGAGAACATGGGTGGAAAGGAGGGCAAGAAGACCAGGAGGAGTAAGAAAGTGAAGCGGTGATATTTTAATATAACTAGCCTTGGCACCTTGTTCGCTTTGATTTAAACCCCACGAGTGCTGATATAAATCCATTCTGCCTGGATCCAGGGTCACACTGGACATGTGGAGAAGTGAGTTATGTCCATCTGACATGGTTCCACCTGGCTCGGATACGCGGAGTGTTCCATGCCCGAATGACAAAATGTGAGAACATGGGACTAGTCTATTTCAATCTCGAGTGCGTGGGTGTCGATTACGTCGGGACCCTCTAATAAAAACCCCAAGGCTACTCGTTCGGACGCCCTTCCCGAGTACCCCCTTGCCATCCTACGTCTATCTACCAAGTACCGGAACGGCAGATGGCTCCTTATTTCCTCCGCAACATTATCCCAAGGCGGGAGCAACGTGCACAGGCCAGACCCCTGCTCCAGGTTCTCGCAGGACTCACTTGGGTCCAGTGGGCACATTTCTTCTCCGGGTGAGCGCCAGTACTTCCTTTTTTCCTCTGGTTGTGGGACCCTGTGGTATGTTGTGTGGTCACTGTTCATTACAGTGTTGACGTGCCCAGTTGCGCTTGGCATGGCTTGGTATCCCTCGATCAACGCCTGTCGGCCCCTAATATCTTGGCTTCAACCGCAGGCGCTGACGATTCATGATCCGTTCTTGGTATCTCATAGGTGGTTAGCTTGGACTTGCGATGCTATCGATTTCTTCTCGGTCTCATTGAGTGTGAAGAGGTTGACTGAACAATTCCCGGGAAAGACGGTCCATGACATTGTGCGTAATTATCTTATACTCGTATATTTTGGTTCTCAGGAGCTCATACCACCCTCGACAGACAACTGCTATCACACTCACATTATTGTTACGTTCAGTCGGTGCTGTACGTCCACGAATAACTGCCTCTTCTGGGAATAGGGACTGAGACTACGTTATCGTCAGGTCATCTTCGGTATTCTTTCCGATCGCTTTGGTCGCAAGTGGCCCCTAGTTGGAAATCTTGTCCTGGTCGCCGTGCTCGAACTTGCCGCTGGTTTTGTCAACACATTCAAGGAGTTCCTTGCCGTTCGCTCCCTCTTCGGTATTGGAATGGGTGGTATTTGGGGTCTCGCCGCATCAACCGCATTAGAGAACCTTCCAGTCGAAGCTCGTGGTCTGGCATCTGGCATTCTGCAACAAGGATATGCAGTTGGCTACCTGCTCGCCGCTGTCATCAACCTCCGCCTCGTTCCCCAAACTTCGACGACATGGAGAAGCCTTTTCTGGACAGCAGCCGGTATCTCACTCTTCGCCGCCGCTGTCCGTGCAGTCCTTCCAGAATCCCAAGTCTTCCTCCGTGCCAAAGCTGCTGAGAAAGCTCGCGGACTTAGCACTGGGAAGAAGACGAAGGTTTTCTTACACGAGACAAAGGAAATGTTGAAAACCCACTGGCTCTTGTGTATCTATGGTGTGCTTCTTATGACCGGTATGTGTGTCTTGTGTGGCGTTAGGTCGCTTTTGACGATGGATCTGGTCTGTAGGCTTCAACTTCCTTTCACACGGTTCCCAAGTAAGAATTCGTACTTCTCCGTTTACTGCGAACCCCTGTGGTCCGCTTGGTCCGTTGGGCCCCCCTTTTTCTCCGTTCCTGACCCACATATGCTATTTTAGGATTTGTATCCCACGTACCTCGAAACTTCAAAGAACTTTTCGGCAAACGACTCCACTGTCGCTACTATAATTGGCAATTGCGTTAGTATGGTTTTCATTACAAGTCATCTGCTCGGAGTGTGAGGTTACTGATACCGGCTGTGCGTTCCCAATAGGGTGCTATTGCGTGAGTACATTGCTTCCACTCGGACATCCAAGTTCTAGTGCGGACCGCTGATTGGGGAACGCCGACAGAGGTGGATTGGTTGCTGGATGGATTAGCCAGTACATCGGTCGGCGACTGACGATTGTGTGAGTTCTACATGCTACCCGGTTGTTGTTCCGCGGCCTTCTGACTTCTTGAGATAGGATCTTCGTTTGTCTCATTGGAGGTCCGTCCGGTCATGAACTTGATATAACTGTGATTGACATGCACCATTAGCTTTCATCCCACTCTGGATCCTTCCTAGTTCATTCAGCGCTCTTTCAGCGGGAGCTTTCTGCATCCAGTTTGGCGTACAAGGAGCATGGGGTGTCGTAAGTGATCTTCTTGAAACCGAATGCACGAGAAGTCGTCTTATGTCCGATGCAGATTCCCATTCAATTGGCTGAGATGTCGCCTCCTGCATTCCGTGCGACATTCCCTGGTGTCGTATATCAAATCGGTAACGTTAGTCAACTGTTTTTCGCCTCGTGGGAGTGGGAGACTGATACATATGTAGATGGTTTCGTCCGCTTCTGCGCAAATCGAAGCTAGTATGTGTCCGCGTTACGCGAATTTGGGCTATGAACTAACCATTGTATAAAGCTGGTGGTGACAATCTCAGGACTACCATCATAGTCGATGGACAACCGAAGGACGTACCGGATTATGCGACTGTAGGTCTCCGCCACTTTCCGTTGAATATATTGCTCAGTATCCTCGGTTTCGTTAGGTGCAAGGTATCCTGATTGGCGTTGTAGCTGCCTTCGTTATCATCGTCACCGTCCTTGGACCTGAGTATGTCCACTTCTGCATTAGCCACTTTTATTCTCCACTTACCCTGATGAACGCAGGAAACATGGATTCCACTTCGAGAAAGCCAAGACCGCGTTCGAGGAGGGTGGAGGTCGTGGCGAGCTAGTGGATGATGACTCGGAGGATCACCAAGGTAGGGGTGAGGGAAGTGACTCGAGGCCAGGATCGGCTATGAATGATAGTGAGGGTAAGGTGTCGGAGACTGGTGATGAGAAGAAAGTGTGATATGTTCGATTTATGTCTTGTACGATATGGGAAGACCTTGTAGCAGGGACATGACGGCGAGGTATTTAGTTGACCAACTATTGCACATTTGTAACGACCTCTATTGTCGCCTTACTAGTTGTTACGTTACGACTACTCACGATCATGATTTATTCGTCGTCGTGAATTGAGAAACCAGGAACGTTGCCAGTTGCCCGAAGTTGTACCGCGCATCCAAAAAAAGGTAAAAAAAAATATTTAAAAAATAAAAAAGCCAGGAATATCTTGGACTTCACTGCCCCTCCTCGTGAAGTTCTCTGCTGATGGCGTTAGAATGATCTCATCATACCACGAGGAGACCTATCTATGTACTCCCTCTTAATATTTTTCTATCGTGGGGTATGAATGGAGCTCCACGGCGGCCAATTCGTTTCGGGGAACAATTTGAAACGAACGAGATGTCTGCTTGAAGACCGATGATTTCCAGTTTGTGGGACTACGTCCAAGCCGGGAGAGAACACGTGCAGCCTGCGTTGGCTACTTATGGTTTGGCGATGGATGTATCCCATTATGTATACATGCGTTGAATAATACTTAAGAATGGCGTATAGTCTGCACAATACTCACGGCCTCCCCAGAGCACTACCGCTGACTTAAATCATCCACTGGACTCCTCCATTCCTTAGAGCTTTACCTCGGATCCCATATCACGTGTAGATGCATAAATATTTAATTGAAGCCCAGGGCACATTCACCACGTCCTAGCAGTAAGGTGTGCTCTTAGCAGTAAAGAAAGACTTCAACAACTACAACCCTCGCCGTCACATTCCACACTTTTCATCGCATCGTATGGCAGGCACTGGCGTACGCGAAGATCGAACTTGCACTGCCTCAAATTCAGCGCCTACCTTATGCATTCAGCGCTCTCCCCTCACATGGAGTGGGCGGTGCGTACACTAAAGCTGTGTTTCCTTATAAGCACCCAACCCACATCCGCCCCTCCATAAGTTTCTGAACCTCAAATGTCTATCGTCGCGTTTACCGCTGGATCCCTTGGCGATATCTTCAATGTTGTGGGCCTCGTGGTCAAAGTTGCCAATAAACTCTACGGCTCCGTTGGATCTCGGCGACAGCACGGAGAAACCATCCGCGAGCTCAACGCATTTCACCGGACGCTCATCCTTACCCATGACGTTGCGACAAATCTGACGAACCGGTCGCCCCAGAATGGTTTGGCACTGTCTACTCTCGCATTGATCAAGGCGGAGATTGATGAATGCCATTCGTTCCTGCAGTCCTTTATGTGCAACCTGAATAAGTATGAAGGGTTACCAAGACGGCAGGGTATTCGGGGCCTCTGGGGTTCAGTATGGTGGTCTCTGTGGGAGGAGGGTGAAGTAAGGGAGCTCCGTCAGCATATATGCAGATATATGCAGCGGATTACAATGCTCCTTACCGCGCTCAATTCGTACGTCGCATTCGTGTATGCAGTCACAAATTATGTACTTATCTATTCAGGTCTGCCGTGGGCAATGTTGATTCATCGATCCGCTCGTTGACATCCACTGCGCAACATCGTCAGAGCTCCTTCGTGGAGCTTCCTAAAGACTTAACTTGGATGACATCCATCAACGGCATATCGCGACAAGAAACACAATCATGTATTTAGCTCTTTCCGCATTACGTCAGGCCCGGAGGCTAACTTATAGGCGGTTTAGTGATCAATATCAATGAAAGGGACTGGCAACAAGTAGCCAAAATCCAGAATTTTGCCTTCCACCTCATCCATGATGGAAATTGCGTCGATACTCAGGTCCAGTCAATGATCGGCTCTGCGATCATCAGATTCTACACCCTCCAAATCAGTAGACTGACCACCGTCTTCGTGAACAACCTTAATGCGTTTCCAAGAGACGCCGTCTTCACCATCCGCACCATTGCAACACTTGCCTTCGGGGGAGCATTTCCTGATTTTTACCACACCGCGGAACGCCTGCTCGTGGAATTTACTAAGGAGACGAAAGCGTTCAGATTTCACCTACAATCCTTTGCTAAGAGCAAGTACAAGTCGGCTAGTGCCCTTAGGGAAATCACGGAAAGTCCTGCACGGTTATCGTTAGCAGTAGCAGTCATTCCGATCTGGGTAGAAGGGTACCTCAGCCATGCTCGGATGCACTGTGAGCGTATAGTAAAGCTCGGTGAGTAGGTTCTTTCGGTTATTTTGTTCACTGCACTCACTTGCTTTCTAGATATGACTGAGAGCTCAAAAATAACAACGACACAGATAGCATCAATAAAGACCTCACTCCAGAAAATTGAACGCGAGATATTGGAGTCCTTGAGCCAGGATCGGTTCGAAGAAGTGTCGTCCGCTTGACCAGGTGAGCTTACCATAAGTTATAGCTTCAAGGCTCGATAGGACGGATAATTGATTCTGATCTTCTAGTTGAAATTTGCCTAAGCCTACGTTTTGTAACTGGTGGTATGTCGGTATATGAGAAGGACGTTGGACCCACTGGTCATAACTTACTTCCATAGTATCCGAGCATGACGGGTCGGCTCAGATATACGCCCCCACACGACTATCACTCCGTCCAACCAGTGGAATCTCGGTTGAGTTGCTTCCCGTTGTATTTGAGCGCTGTCAGCGCAGCAGAACCCTTCTACCTGTAGCTTCCGAGTTGCAGTGATGTCACCAGCGCCTGCTTGTGGTAGAGTCAAGAATGATATACCCCCCAAAATTCGTGGGAACTTCCAGTAACCCTACGTTAGCTTGAAACGAGCGATCCGCTGGGTTTCCATCCGTTGAGGTCAGCTTTATTGAATGACAGAAGAGATTGCCGTGCTCCTATTCTGACCTTTTCCACTTGTGTCTGCCGTGATACCTCCATGAATACAACCTTTTGAGATGTTCCCAACGAAAGAAACACAGCGACGGAGCTATTGATATATCTGATGTTGGTGCTACTGTGCACAAGAGAGAATAGGAAAATACGACATTGCAGCAGCCGGAGGCGTATTTTCGATAAGAGGTGGATCTTTCAGCACACACGTCGAGACTCGCAGGGAGGACGGACTGCCTCACCTCGCACGATCGTAACATGAGGCTTCGGACCGCACAAGAGGGCACTACGTTAACACACGGACGGAAGTACTTCAGTGTCAAACCTCCGTTGTGTCTATACGAGAGAGGGCAGCAAGCCGAGCCCAGGATAGGTGGAGCTGGAACGGCCAGGGAGGCTCTTGGTAAAAAAAAAATGCATTACCGATGAGAACGGATGCGAGAGCTGGATCTTGGGTGATTGGCTTTCAAGATCGCACGGATTCTGTTATGAGACCTGTTGCTGAACGAGCTAGCTCTCCGCCCGGAAGTACAGTTTTGGGAAATGCCCAAAATTCCCACGTTGCTGTCATGCTACCAAGGGCTATGAGATCCCTTCTCGTCCAGATGTGTATGGCTTGTTAAACCAAAACTGAGGTAAGGACTAGGAGTGACGGCGTAGTGATTATTCGTTCTATGAATCGAGGACAGGAACTCCGTTGCATAGATCAGGAAGGTTCCCGAGTCACCGCCACATCCAATGAAATCTGAGCCCCTGCTTCCACTCCCCCCTCTCCTCAGTGCCAGCCGTTGATACAAGACAATGCACTACGTGTGATTGATATATGATTAATAGGAAAATCCCTCCGTCCGAATGCGATCAGACTGAACTCCTAGCTTCGTTAACGTCCCGATAACCATCTGCATGTAGTCTTCCGGTCCACAGACATACACGTCCTTCCCAGCGATATCTGCTTTATATGTTCCGAGGGAAGTGGGGTCCAGCCTTCGAGCATGTTGCTGCAGTACAACGTTGTTAGGGGCCTCGACGTCCCTTGCAGGCTCATGCTGTGAATGAAATACATCAATGTGAAGGCGGACATTAAGATTAGGGGCGGATGGAGGGAGCGAGTCGTGGTTTGGTTCATTCCCAAGACGGGTCCTGAGGACGAGTGGAAGGAGAATGTTGGGTTCTCGCGTCGACAGGAAGAAGCGAATGTTGATTTCCTCGTCCTTGACAGTTTCCCGTAGAGAGTCAAGCATGCTGAGGAAGGGTGTGAGGCCAATTCCGCCCGCGAACCAGACCAAGTCTCGTCGGCGAGTTGGGGATGGGAAGGGGGGAGGGAGAGTAAAGTGTCCTGTGATACCTGCGATTTTGAGCGTAAGTTGGAGGGATCGCGCGTCCTGCAATAATTCTCTCCGGAACTGCTGTAATTTCTGCGCAATGCTGAAGAAAGCCGTTGTCAATGCTCCACCGGGTTTGTACCGGAGCGTTATTGAGAAACTGCGCGTGGGTGCGGTAGAGGATGAGGATACAGTCCAAGTGCGGATACGGTCGTCATTGACGGAGGTGGGATTGAGAGGACACATGTGTTGGTACTGGCGCGTGCCAAGTAGCGGCGCACAGTCAAGAATAATAGCCTGACCAGGATTTATAGTGAGATTTTTGGATGACTCCCAAGTGAAGGTTGCGATCTGAGGGTCGTGTAGCGTGATTCGAGTGAGTACAGCTTCCGGTCTGTCATCACCTTGGAAAAGATTCATGGAAGCTTCTTCAGCGAGGAGGCGTACCGGAGGACTATATGGGCTAACGTGATTTTGTGTGCCTGCTTTTTGCCGTACGGGGAGCGCGTCGCTCACAAAAACGAAGCCCGTGGTACGAATTGTTGTGAGAGCATTTTGGAAGGGCATGAGGACGTGAGCTTCAGGACCGACAAGGTTCTTGGCCTCGCCAGTCAAGTAAAGAATGTCGCCTGTGATGAAATTGACAAATGTAAGTGAAGCAAGGGGAGTACATTCAATATTTCCCAATGACGTCATAAGTCGATTTCCTAGATGATGCGTATTGTTGAATGAAGTAGGCAAACGAAAGAAGCTTTTAACCCTCACCAGAATAGTCAGGTAGCACGACTGTACGACCGTCGTTCCTGACCCGGATAAATCCTACAAGCCCCCCACGATGATTCATTCCAACGTGTGAGGGATACCTCTCAGCATCTTCAGCTTTCGGGACATATGATGTGCCCAGGAAAACAGTGTCACAGGATAGGATAAATTGGATAACATCATCCGGCAGTCTGTCTTCAAGCGAAAGTGAGGGGTGCTTATGAACGATCTTCGGACGTCGGTCGGTTCTGGACTCAAGGTCACGAACGTTAATATATTTCGGACAATTACTGAGTTCATCGTTCAGATTTCAGCATGTGTAGTTGTGACAAATTACATACCCGATGGCTTCGTTGACAAGTAACACCATCTCCACATTGTGATCTTCCCTCCTACTCAACTTAGAAATCATGCCAGCAAACTTGTTTCTTCGCCTTGTCGGAAACTCCACGCCGATGCCAGCAATCAACATGCCCCTCTCTTCGTCGAATCGCCGGAGGTTCTCTTCCAAGGGGTCGCCTTCCCACAACTCGAATTTCACGTCCAGCTGCGTATAGCGCCTGTTTTGTACGAAGCCCTTTTCTCCATTCCCTGCTGCGAGTATGGATCCCCATGGCCTTCCGAGTCCATCGAGAGTGGTTATTGGAATAAATGGTAAGCATGTCTCGTAGAATTGAGCATGCTCAGGAGGGAGGTCCCCCTGAATTGCGGTGTAATGGGTTGCGACTTTGTCCGCGAAACCGAGTTTCTGTTGAATGCTGCGTTCTCCGGGATGCCAACCGTTGAGAGCAGACATTGTGTGCAATAAAGCTAAGGTGGGGGGGATGAGATCAAGCTTCTCGAAGGATTCCTCGGCTATATGTATTGTCCCTAAAGCCAGCTTTGCCTACTGGTGGGGACGTGCTCTGTCAGCAAACTGGTCAGGTGGGGAGTGAAGAGCAACATATCAGTCAGCACAGAGGCTTTGCGTTTCGAACGGAGAATAACATTGACTCTCCTCGGGCTCGGTGAATGGTATTGATGCCATTCAGGATTAAGCTGTCAATTCGTTACCTTGAGGCCTAAGTACCAGAAGGGGGCCATCAGGAACATATTGGTGGGAAAGGTCAATGTGCCTCGGGCCGTCGAACAAGTACTGGAAAACACTAACAAACAAACAGGTCACTTCCTCATTTGATTTCTTCATCGTGCTTCCAATCATTACGCATTGTCGTTTTCTGCTTTGTCATTCTATGACGATTATCAGCTCTTGCGTCTATTATTGCTTGAAATGAAGGGAGGAGCATCGACGTAGTCGTTTATCAGACGTTACCACTTTTGAGGGCCATCGTAAAAATGGGACAACTTGCCATAAGCCTGGGTATTTCAGTGGAAGATGGAGTCGCAGAAGCTGTTCTACCTTCACAGATCCCATCAGGTGGCCCATCATCTGACTTGCTCCTGGGCGAAGCTATTGAAGATAATGTCTATTTCCCAGCGGACCGCTGCCTCAGAGCTTCGCGAAACGCACGGAAACGGACCGCTCTCTTTCTCAAAACTCTATAAATTGTCAAGATGATCCCTTCAACGACTAACGAGCGTAACTGCTTCTGTTCCTGCGAACTTATGTTATTCCGTGGTTTCTGTGGGTTTGCTCTGCTTTTTGGATCGGCGGCAGCAGGCCTCTCCAACCGTAAGCCCTTTTTTGTCAGTGCCTGTGGTCCGTACATATATCTCCTGACCTGCCTTGTGCCAGTTCTTGATCCACGATTTGATCGCGTACCTACTGGCTCAGTTAAACCTGCTGGCTGGGCTCTTAATCAAGCACGCATCCAGGCCGATGGTCTGGCTGGTCACCTTCGTGATTTTGATAGTTAGTGAGTGGAACGGTTATCTAGTCCACAAACCTGAAGTCTGACGTCCTTCAGTGTAAATGGCTCAATTTGGGTCGAGGGGGGTTCCATTGAGTATAGCGACATGCACGAAGCTGCGCCGTATTGGTTGTGCGTACATTGAGTATCCCACGTCGAGCACATATTGAAAATGCTTCAGCAATGGCATGGTCTCCCTCGCTTTCCAACTCAACGACAAGCGCCTTATTGGCCAGGTTCGTTCGTTCCTGGATTGGACTTTGGACCATCAAGGTGCAGATGGGTGGATTGGCCCTGAACCCTTTGTTCCGAATGCAACCATCCCGAGGCTCGTGTGGCCTCGTTATCTCATTCTCCTCGGTTTGATCGTAAGCTCGCGTTATAATGACTTCTACTCTTGCTGACAGCTTTCAGCAATACGCGGAGGCCGACCCCGCACAAACCACTCGGATCCTTGACGCCATGCACCGATTTGTCGATCTGGTACATACCATATGGACTACGGGCCAACAGGGAGATCCTAGCATGGGGTTCCAATTCGATTATCAGTTCGTCAGATGGGAGGAAGTGCGTGGCCTGTCTAACCCCTGCATGTGCCATACTTATCCCTGCCCTCAGCTCATATATGCCCTCGAGTGGCTTTATGACCATGATCCTCGAGGTAACCTTGACTCCATTCATGGCCCGCCTTTATTTGCCCTACTTTACTGACCTGCAATCCGCTCAGGCAAAGAATCGATGCTCCTCGAAACGATGCAGCTTGTCCGCGATACAGGCTTTTCTTGGAAGAACAACTGGTTCACTGATGCTATATTCCCAAAGACGGCGGTGACACAGCTGAACATGCAAACGTACGCCAACCAGCATATCGCACTCCACACATAGCTAATAATTGGCTTCCCCTCAGTCACGGAGTTAACACTGCTGAAGGTTTGCTCCATCCCGACGACTTGCATGATGATGTTCATGTGTTACCGATTAGCACTGAAGTCGGAGGCATTGGCCTGGCGCTTTACTGGCGACCCGACTGATGTGCAGAACACCTTTGATAGGATAGACATGGTATACAAGTATCATGGTCGTGCATCTGGTACGTCTCGATTTCTGATCTACCTCGCTTTAGCTAATAAGGTATACCTTCCTCACAGGTACTTTTTCTGCTGATGAGCACATTGCTGGACTCGACCCTTCGCGAGGAACTGAACTTTGTGCCGTCGTGTAAGTTTATATTTGATGATTTTTATTATTCTTGAGTGTTCACGTTATTCTGTAGGGAACAGATCTTCTCCATGGCTACCATATACCAGATTTTCGGAAACAACTCACTTGCCGACCGTGCGGAGAAGCTAGGTTAACCGTCATCCCTTTCGCCTGTTTCATGTTTCAAACAAACTTACACCTAGCATATAACGCATTGCCCGCTGCGATCATGCCTGACTGGTGGTGTGAGTCACCACAGACTACGTCGTGTGGTTGCGATAATGTACTAACTGAAGCCAAACAGCTCACCAATACGACCAACAAGGTATCTCAAGGTGCATCGGTCATTCCGAATAACTAACAATCTCCATTTCCTGCTAGTCAACCAAATCTGGGCACAAGTTATGGATCCTCCGCCTTGGGTCAACAACGGTCCTAATTCAAATGTGTTTGGATTTGAACCGTATGTCGACGATGCACATGTCCACCTCCTTATAACGCGACTAATTCGCTGTCAACTAAATAGGAACTATCCATGTTGTACTGTCAACCATCCTCAGGCTTATCCGAAGTTCTGGGCAAATTCCTTCTTCATGGATAGGTCAGACGACTCCCTGGTTCACGCCTTCTTGGGACCTGCAACATTCTCTGGAAGGGTTGGATCAAACCAAGTCAAAGGTGTGTTTGGGGCACAGCAACTTATTACTGAATCCACCTTACGCGCAATGTTATAGTGACTGTGGACACGTTGTATCCCTTTGGCTCGGTACTCGATTATACTGTCACCTCCAAGAAAGATTTTCCGTTCAAGATCCGAGTTCCTGATTGGGCGCAAGGTAGTCCGCAGAGCACCATCTCAGTTAATGGCGCAAAAGCCGTGGTATTAAATCCTCCCCCGCAGACTTCGTTGCAAACGGTCCAGGTATGTTTCACCCCCGAACAACAGTGCAGTATGTCGTTAAGCCCTACGCAGTTGAAAGCTGGGACAAACAGGATCAGGATCAATCTGAATATGCCGCTTCAGACTGAAACAAGAACGAACGGCGCCGTTGCCATTACAAGAGGTCCTTTAAATTTCGCTGTGGAACTCGCGTTCAACAAGACAACAGCTCCTGGACTGAGGTATTAGTCCTGACCACTCTCGGTAGCTACCCCTCTCACCCAGTTTTTAGGAGTGCTCAAGCCCTCGGAGACGTCAAGCGTCTGTTCCCGAACGCACCGCTGCAATACTTAACGCCCGTACGCTTTCACCGTTTCATTTACGCCATGAATCTTAACTCAAGAGAATTGGGCTAGACCGATAATCACACTCAAGACAATACCCTCCTTCCGACAGTTACATGGCAACTCGCGATAGACCCTTCGACCCTCGCTGTTCACGATTCGACCGCCTCGCTACTCGCAACGAATGAGGGCAAACTGCCGTTCCATGTATGGGAAACTGGAAATCAGCCGATTACAATGACAGCCAGAGCGTGCGAGATTGAATGGGGCCTGAATAAGGGCACAGCTGCGCCACCGCCCCAAAGCCCTGCCTCTTGTGTTCCCGGTGGGAGCGTTGACCAAGTTAAACTCGTACCGTTTGCTGCTGCTAAGCTGAGACTCGGTGAGATACCAGTTATGAAGGCGTAGTGTACAAAATAGCGGTTAGGTGATGGTACTTGTGTTGGTGAATGAAATCGACCATGTGTCTAAACTCTCGATACTTATTCTATGCCTTGCTCATTTCTTGCTGGTGTTGGGTTTAGCATGTCACTGCTCGTCGCTCACTCACAGACCTCCCTGTTTCCCCGCTCTTCTTCTCTTGGAATACACAAAGTATCAAGTTTGCAGTATAAAATGTCGGCATGTTCGCAACGCTTGCAGTGCGGCCGACCCAGGGGTGGCACTGGGCCTTGGACCTTGGGTTTTGGGACATGCTACTTGTTACCGAGTCCGAGTTTCTTCCACACATGTCATTCACTGCTCCGTCCACCTTTTCCTGTCTCATATGAAACAACATTAGTTACGATTGCGCACAACCACGGCCCCGATTTCAATCTGTTCACGCCAGTTCCGTTTGGAACTTGTTTGGGCTCGAGTACCAAGATAACGGCCATCCTCAATGTGCTCTTTCGTCTCCACCCGTCGCATTGCCATCACCTCCATCATCGACGCTACCATTCGTCACTGCATGTTCTCTGTTCCTCGTTCCTCCGTCTCATAGTTAACTCAACATTGCCGCCTAAACTTTGTACCTATGACCCCCTGTAAGTAATAAGCGAACAGTAATTTCAGGATTCACCGGCGTGGTGGTAGGCGGCTACATATTCACCTATTAATGAGTGAACATGGTTTATAGGTACGTAAGGATGAGAGTAGAACGAAACGATTATTGGAACTTCATCTCAGAAGTCATGACATAGCGGTAGACAACTGAGGTGGGTTGGAGACGGATGGCGTGGTTTGGCTACTGAAATTCTGGCTCTCTTCAATTACAGATCCATATAATCTGTTAGTAATGCGATAGCAGTCTATTGTATTGTTGTTGCTGGCGCTAAACGCCGCACATTCGCGAAGGTCTGTTTCAACTGTGTCCATTGTGGGAACTGCCTTATCAGCCCATCGGTCCTTACGAAAGACGCCAGATCCCAACCTCGCCAGAGTGTCTATCTAACTTGCCTCCTACCATCATCCTCCGGCCGCGAGTGACACTTCATATAATCATGACGACTCTTCCGCAGCCAGGTTTCCCACCTACACAGGGTAGGGAGTTTACGTCGATTGTTCTAATCAAACATACATCCTAACCAAGCGAAAGGTTATCCGTTTTATCCACAGCAGCACAACCCGCCGTTTCACCCTGGACAACCTATGCTACCTGGTACGAAGAATATAAAATATTGCTTACATCCCACTAAGTAGTCATTCCAGGGCAATTCTTCCCTGGTGCACACAACTTCGTTGTCCGAGACCCGAAATTCATCGAAAAATATGTGAACAACACGTATAATTACAACTTTGCCTACCCGCACACTGGATCGTCAGGTATGGCAGGGTTATGGTCGTAATTATCTCATTAATTGATCATCTCTCCAAGTCGTCGAGCTCCTTTCACAGCGGTCCATGCCAAGCGCTGAACTAGACTCATATGAGCGTTATCCTCAACCTAGATGTCTCGAGGGAACTCGAAAAGCACTGATCGCTGAGATCGGTGCATGGATGGATCGGGATCATGACCGCGACATGCTGTGGCTCTACGGACCAGCGGGTGTGGGAAAGTCGGCGCTTGCCCAGACGCTGGGGGAATTGGCGGAAAAATCAAGGAGTCTGGGCGCTGCCCTCTTCCTTTCCGAATCCGGCTACGGCAGTGACCTTTCCCGACTCTTCGTAGCCATCGCGCATCAGTTGGCAAGGAGAGACCCCCAGTACAGTGTCCGTGTTGCGGAGCAACTGGTAGCTGATACGGGACTACTGAGAAAGGACCTCGCCACGCAATTTCGAAAGCTTATTGTCGAGCCCTTGTCTGGACTCGCGTCTTGGCCGAAGAAACTGGTGGTTATTATTGACGGATTAGATGAGTCGAAAGGGGAGAGAGAGCAGAGCGAGATCCTTCGTCTCATTGGGAAGACGCTCAACTCACCTCAGCCGCTTCCGCTCCGCTGGATGATTTGTAGTCGTCCTGAACCCCATCTCCAACAGGCGATTCTGAAGGAGTTCGGAATTCGCTGCCGGTGGGAGGTCGTACCAATGGATGGCAGAGATATCGACTTGTTTATTCGGGATGGGTTCAGGCGGATCATCGACACCCACTCGCAAGCGATGGAATCAGGGGAGATCTGGCCGCAGGAGAACGATATAGCCATAATCGTTCGCGCTGCCTCGGGTCTTTTCATCTACGCGTCTACGATTATCAGATTCATTGACGACCCGGATCTTGCCATGCCTAAGTCGCAACTGAAGGTTGTTCTGGATTTCATCCAAGATTCAAGCATTGCATCTAGCTTGAGTCGTACAAATCCCCTCAAACCACTTGATACACTTTACCTCCAGATCCTCTCTCGAGTTCACGTGAGCCACTTGCCAACTCTCCTTCAACTTCTTGGAGCATGCGCGCTGTACCCACAGCTTCCTGTATTGGAATTGGCCAACCTATTGAATGTCACCCAGGAAGGATTTTACGCGGCTCTCCGGAGAGTCCATTCTGTTATTCACGTTCCTTCGGTTGACAAGGCATCCGTGGACCATTTGCGCTTCTTCCACTCCTCCTTCGTTGAGTTTTTGAAGAACCCTTCTCGCTCACAGTCCTTTGCGTTCCGTCCACGGGACATCCATTCTGGTTACGCGGAAGCCTGTTTCCGGGCACTTGGGCAAACCAAAGTACTTTACGCCAAAAATTTGTCTTGGAAAGCACGCAAACCAAGTGCACTTTCTCTCGCCCATCGTATACTCACCTATGCTGCGCATCATGTCTGGACCGCATGCACGAATATTGGAGATCTTGGTAACCACCCCTTGTTCGATCTCATCCTTGATTTCAACTTTACCCGTTTGCAATTTGTCGAGGGCAAGATACCGGCATTGCATATTCGTTATTTTGTGCGATGGCTGGCCGTACAGGTGTGTCCATGTTGATGTTTTGCTCCGGATCTACTAAACATTTGTTCTCAGATAGAGAAGAATAAGAAAAGGAACATTATTCGGTGGAACGAGGTTAAGACTCCACTTTTCGTGCGTGTTTGGCTTCCTGTTCAAGGGTTTTTGGTTCACTCAAGATTCCGTATGTAGAGGCACAACGAGACTGGAGAGAAGGACCGCTGTTTTACGATCGGGGAGGGTACCAAAGCAATCACGGTTAGTATAACCTCTGATTTAGTTATTTTATCGCGATAGTGTGTTTTCACAACGTAACGGTGTTATCCCACGTGGTTTGTAACGTGAGAAGAGTTTCCCAAAAGGTTAGGTTTATGAGGTAGATAAATAAATAAATTATATTTGTTCCTCTCCTGCATGCCTCGTCCACGGCCCAGTCTCCCCCCGTTGACCATTCCACACCAAGACTTTGTGGAACAATGGTTGGACCACTTCGATGACTCTGGTATACATTATTGCTCTCACCAAAACCCCTTGCTTATGCCTCGCCCCCGTCCTCTTTTGCGTTTAGACAGCATTGACGAGCACCCAGAGTACTCGCTCAACCTCGGTGCAGAGTCCCCAGCCTCCAACCTCTCCTTCGACGACAGGATCCCCACTCCGCCTCCACGCGTCTTCTCCAGGCGTAGATTATCGTCGTCAAGGGCCCAGCGCAAACGCGAAGGCGTAGATCGCGACTGTGGCATCTGGTCCGTCATTTTATCGTCGCAACATCTCATCTTACTTACGTCTACCCTTTCAGTTTTGAATATGCTGTCCAGCCCTCACGCACGCTATGTTGTGGAAAGATCTTCTGCTTGGAGCATATCACGGATGTGCGTGTATCTTTCCTTGTCGCTCCTTTTTGCGCCTTTGTTAATGGGTGGCCCAGTGGTTACATGGCCCATCCTCAGATGGTCGGTGTCCCTCCTGCAGTGCACCCTGCTCCACAACCAATATCCTCTCCCTTGCCTCCCCCACTCTGATATCTAAGCCAGTCCCCAACCGAACGAAAACCACAGCAACGTCCGCGTCACGCGATGCCGCGACCATTACTTCCCCCGACCCCAATTTCGGCATGGTACCTGACAACACCCCAGTGACACGGGGACGCTCACAGTCCGCATCTACGTCTACATCCACATCCAAACATTCTCGTACTTCAACCTCTTCATTCACCTCTTCTATAGACTCGTCGGTCCTTGGCTTATCGCCCGCGCCCGAAGAATCGCTTGATGGTGATGATGGACAAGGACAACACTGGCTCGCATACGCCCTAGGTTTCACTCATTCCTTCTCCCGCTCACACTCATCGTCTTCTCTCGCCGCACCCCCAGCGGCGCAAGCTCCGTCGCCGTCATCATCGCCATATCCCCTTCTTCACCCCGGCTCATCAACCGTCGAGGTCCTCAGTCGCTTAGCAAGTGTCATGGGGCTTACGTTGCTATTCTATGCACTTCTCGCTTCTTAACGACGCCATGCCGGACCGTGCCATTCCTTGCTATTGATTCAGTTACCTTCTGGTCTTGCCTTCTTTTCCTGTTCCTTCTTTCCCGCAGCGTATACAGCACTGGCTGAAGAGTATAACATGTTGACATGTTTGCAACGTTCGTAGTGCGGCCGACCCTAGTGCCAGCTGGCACTGGGTCTTGTGCCTCGTTCTTCAGGGGGTGCTCCGCCGTGCATGCGCATGGGTTTACCTTTGGCTGATTTCCGAACCCAAGACCCTTTCGAACCCTCATTGTCTCTCCCTTTCCTCCGCCTTGTAGGGAATAACACTATTGACGACCTGCGCACGACACTTTACGACCACATACGACCCCTCCTCCCCCACTCTGATTTCAACCTCCTCGCCTCCCTGCCGTTTCGAGTTTCAACAAACTCGAGTATTGAGATACCCTTACCCCGTTCTTTTATCTCCGACACTCTCCTCGTCTCCATTGTCATCGCCACTTGCCATTCCCCATTCCCCAACCCTCTTTTCCCTATTCCTCGTTTAGTTCAACTCCTCGTCCCCATCTTTTTTACCCGTGGTCTCTCGTTAGCGTCTCACCTTGATTAGCATTTGATTTCGAAAACGTTGTATGTACTATTATGGTTTATTCACGTGTTTCATCTTTGAAGAGACACACTACCTTGACGAACAAGCGAAAACCTGAGGCGCCCGGAAACAAACTTTGTGCTGGATTATCAATCGTAGCCCACGATCAAGCCAAAGCCCTGCTTCTTGGCGGATGTCGAAGATGCTCTGAATCATCATGTGGCAGAGGAATGAATGGGCTTTGAGCTAAAATTAGGCTCATTGAACTGTTCCAATCAGACGCGTGGCTGACTGATTAAGGTTAGGTTCGGTGTTTGAGGGATTCGCGGATCCCCTTTTTATGGGCTTGTTGGTCAATTTAGGGGTAATAGGTGTTTTTGTGGCATTGAGAGCGTTAGATTGGTGTTCGAGATGGGATAGTCGGGAAGGAGGCTTTGCTCCGGATGGGAAGATTCTTTGCTAATATAGAACATGTACTTTGCTGATGGTGTGTCAGAAGAAACACGGATGGAACGGATGGAATTCTGGATGCGAGGATCCTTGTTGCTGACTAAAGCTTCAGCGCAGTCCAGCGCTCGAGTCAGTCCGTTAGTACCACTTGTGCCTGCAAGTTCTTTTCTCCGAGTTCCCCCCTGAGGGGACCGGAAGATAACGCTTGGACCGGCTTATGTCACCACGTCGGTACTCGATCTCCTCTCGGCCGTCATCCTCCGTGCTTAGCTTGATTTGGTCAACCGCGCGGGATCCTTTTGTTCTTGCGACCCCAATTGTAGATAACAGATAAGTGGCTGATTTAATTCGTTATCCATGATAATCACAGGGACCAGGTTGAATTGTTTGAGTTAGCAATTGGGCGATGGGCTTGCGGGATCCTACCGGTTCTCGAGCTGTATCGGTTCGTAAAAACAAAAGTTAAACGATCCGGGATTTGACTTTTTTTTTTTCACCCTAGGAGTTGGTTTCTCCACTACTTGACCACCAACATGACCTCTGCTCCTCCAGATCCAACTCGCACCGCCGGTTGCGATCACGCTAATCCCAACACGTTTGTCCCTAGCCCTTCTATCGCATCTACTGCCACTGCAACTAGCATATCCAGGCTGAGAGTCCCACTCCATACACGCCCAGCCACACCCGCTGATCTACCTTCCCTACCTGCGATATTCAACCATTATATTGTGCACACCGTCATTTCCTTTCGGTTGGATCCGGTCAACGTCGATTTCTACGAGAACGTGTATACAGATACTACAAGTCGTGGATTACCCTTCCTCGTTGCTACGACCCCTTCGCCCCCGCTACTCGGTTCCGACTTTGGTGAGCACACTGATGGCAATATCGGAGAGTCGGAGCCGACGGAGGGGGAAGAGAGAGTAATAGGTTATGCGTATGCATTACCGTTCCGCCCAGCATACACCGCATACAGACATACCGTCGAAATCTCGATTTATATCCACCACCAGTATCACTCTGTTGGTGTGGGTTCTGTGCTAATGGACGTGTTAATGAGTGTCCTACGAACAACACGCGTGCCTGACCCGACCCAGGGCATGGATACTACGAGTGGTGAGGCCGACGTGGAAAGGCCAGATGGAACGGGGAGAATACGACAGGTGTTATCCGTGATGTCGTTGGATACGGAGGGGAGGGATGGTGGACAGGGGTTGGAGAGGTTTTATGGACGCTGGGGATTTGAGAGGGTTGGGTGCATGAAGAGTGTTGGATTTAAGTTTGGAAGGTGGATTGATGTGTTGATTTTGCAGGTTACTCTGTGAGAGCGCGAGGATTTCGCTGAGTGGTCTGTTACGGATTATAAGATATCTGACTATTTATCAGTTATTCAATACTCGAGGTACTACTCAGTACTCAGTAATTCCTGTTCTTAGCAGCTACTGTCGTCCTATCCCATCCTTCTCGGCAGTAATCCACGTCACAGATAATTACGAAGCTATGGTAGTTCTGGTGGTGCTCCGGCCTCATCTGAACTCATTGCCACCAGCATCTCCCCAACCGGATTTCACTTGTGTTCGTTCAAATAAATCATCACCCGCAACTCGGCTCTACTGCTTACTTTCTACATCAGGCTGAATAGCATCACTGTCGAGAGGCGCGGGTTACATAGACGAACAAGTTAGACAAAAAGAACAGTTCAAACACTGACAACGGCGCACAGTTCCAAATCTCTGGTTGGGCCTCCAATTGATTCATTAGACTATCAACTTAGGCATGGTCAGACCATATTGAGATCGCCAAAAGCACCTGGAGAGTTGTTGACAAGATATCCGCTTGCGATTGTTCAAGGTCGAGGCAAAGTTTCTCAAGATATACGAAAGGATTTGTAGCAGTCGGTGGGACAGGGAGCTCCGCCGATGGAGGCGATCACGGCTTCGAGCCGTGTTCCGAGTTAGAGCTAGACTCACTGATGAAATTGATTATCGTTGCGGCAAAGACGAAGATACCCGAAGAGGCAGTCACAATCTTGTCGGAGGCGTCTTTACGTGACCAAATTTCCCTTTCCCGCTGAGCATTTCGGGCCCCTTGGGGACATGTGCGGTTCGTGATACTAACCCAGGCTTTCCCCCTTGGCCGCTGTAGAAGAAGTAGAGGGAGGCTTGGGAGACCATTTCCGCGCAGATGCTTTGCTTCCGGCGTTAGGAGGCTTCAATGGGGCACCGCGCCTGCGCGCTTCCAAGGGTCCAGGTAGAGGGTCCCATGACTCCCATCGTCCCCGATCACTGACACAGCACTAGGTGTTGGTGCAGACCGTCCAGCCACTCGTTGAGCTTTGCTGGACCCTGCATGCATGTCAAACAAAGCAAAACTTAACGGAGCCAAGTATCGAGCGGCTAGAGCAGAGAGCTTGAATTGTATGATGAGGGGGCATCGACTTTGTGGGGCGGGAAACCTATCTTTAGCTGCATCGACCTACGAGATAGAATCCCCAAAATGTGTGGTTGAGCTTGTTTGACACGAACACCAGTTTCTGACTTGATCGTGCAGAGCTATTGAGTTCATTTTACGTCTAGACTCTACGCATAGCCAATATTTGTAATGCCTCATTTTGTGAACACCACAGACGCTATAGAGACTTGTATTAATGGTGGGCGGCGTCAGGGCTCATCCCAGAACTTTATCCTGTGAGCTTGAATTGATTACTGCCATCTCAAAGTCTTTCTGAGTGAAATAGTAATGATCTCCTATCCTTGTCAAGCCACTCCGACATGAAAAGACTACCCTTTTTGCGAAAGTAACTGGCATGCAGGGACAGCAGATCCGCAGCAATCAAGATGTTACGGCACTGCAATCTGAATTTCTTCTGCTCGCTCCACCTTCCCTCCCCGGCACATCGAGTTCTCCACAAAAGGCGACCTTTTCATTTGATCAATGTGGCGGAAGGGCCATCATTGCGTTTCCTCAAAGTCATCAACCAATAAAGATCTCACGATAATAAAGGGAAGCGTCGAGGTCCTTTGAAACTATTTTACCCTCCAAAAATGACGCAGAAATGACATAGACACTTAGGTCCTGCCGGTAAGGACAAGTAGGCATAGTCCATTAGGTGGGACCTGCTTTTGCCTCAAGGGGGGGGGGGGGGTCGTCTCTTAATCGGACTTCCAGGGTTTAACCAATGCTTTGGTCTCGATGTCGCGCCACCAGAGAAATAGATCAGCTGGAGTCGAGGCATTGGTGTTATAGGCTATTTAGATCGCCGGATTGGCAAGACTCAGTTACGCCGAGTTGTTACGGACAGGACAGCGGCAAAACTGTATGCCCAGCAAGGAGAAACCGTTTTAGTGATGACGGCGGCGAGCAATACTAATGTACCTATTCAAAGGTATGTGATTCACTCATACTCGGTATGCGCTAGAATAGCTTCTGGTCGAAGTAGGAAGCGGTAACCCACTCTCTTGATGCACGGCCGCCTCGCAAAACGGCACCTTCGTCGTCCCAGCGAGAATGAAGCATGTGAACCCGATCGACCTCCCGGGTTACAAACAAAAGTCGCTCTGCAATCCTATAAGCAACTCCCCGATTATTCGGAATAATAAGGGCAATAATGGCACTCTGTTCAAAATATAACAAAGCACAGCACTGTAAGAGCCAGTGAGTAGTCGTTCGGGTGTCAGAAAGGCAGGGGCTTCATGACCGGTTGCGAAATCTTTGTGCATCTTTCTTTCTTGAATGAGGCGGTCGCCCGAGTCAGAACAAGGGCCTGTGCAAAACGAGGTTCTGCGGCCTCTTAAATCCTTCCTCTGCAGTATCGCATCAGGTCGTGTGGAATGATAGGAATGTTGTCGGTTCTGGTAACATCGGCGGGAATTTGTAGGGGTCACGGGTTGTTGGTAACGAGCAGCAAGTCCCACGACAGCTGGAGTGGGCAGCAGCTTAATTGAGAAGCACCTCTTTCAACAGGGTCACATCGTTGCGAATGGCTTCATCACGTAGCTCAACAGCCACACTATACAATCCCCGTGATTCTTTCTAGCGCACCAATCAACATTCCGTGGTCTTCAAAGTTCTTTGTCAACCCTACCAGCCTACGTCCATCCACCTCTTGCCCATCCACCTCCTGCCCATCAACCCATCCCATTGCAGCTCACATATGCTGGATCATTCCGGAGCATCGTAAAGGTCACGGCGAGCTGATGTATTACTGACTCTGTGTTGATTTTGCAGGCCACCTTGCAGCGGTTTCGGGCCCTCGAACTGCTTCGCGATACAAGCTAAAAGGCCAAAGCCTTGAACATCTGGCGGTGGTGGTGAGTACAGGGTAAGCCGATGGACGATTGACAAGGAACGGTGTTACCGAACATCGTCAATGTCCTTCATATCGGTAATTTTCCCTCGTTCCAGATAGCGTGGAAAATCAAAAACACGAACGAATCCAATGGCCTGCTGCCTTCGGTCAATTGTCAACATTACGTTCCCGATCACAACTTCGTCTTTCTCTTTTTCACGTCAAGCTGAATCACATCGCATTCACGAGACACATACACGAGGCACAATCACGAACTACGGAGATACACAAGACAGGCGGAAAGAACCTTCTCAAATGCTGATGTTGTTGCATGCAACCACGACCAAGCCATCTAGGACGATATATTAGTATATTCCCAGCACAGAGATCGGATTCAGCGTTACCCCAGTCGTTGTTCTTGCAGCAAAGAGTTTGGCCAGAGCTGTTACTGTTTTCAGCTTTACGGTGCGCGCGAGACGCTGTCGCACTCACCAAGTGTCTCCAGTACCAATGGAAGTACAGTCGACACCAACGAGGACGGTCGGGTCAGTGATAACGACGTTCACGCTATTGAGGGCGGTTACGATGTCGGGATCCGAGATCGTACCAGCCTTGTTGCAGCATTGAATGGGACCAGTGCTGCATTGCTTGGAGGATGGCCCCCTACCAGCAACAGCGGTGGTTGCAATAGCAGCAAGGACGAGAGCAGAGAGCTTGAGTTGCATGATGAAGAAGAGGCGTTGAACTACTGAGAGTTGTGTTTGACTGGCGAGATACAGGCCCACCGTTGGGTTTTTATACCTTCAAAGGACCTTATTTGCGCTTAATTTGTTGGGACTTGGATGAAGCTTGTAAGCTGCGGTATGCCTTACAGTCACTTTGTGGAGCCCCAGACCTATTTTTAGCCGCACTGAATTACGAAGTAAAGTCCCTGAACCGTGTGGCTGAACCTGTGAGATATGAACGTCAGTTTTTGATTTCGCCTTACAAAAAGTCGTTCGTTTTACGTCCACACATGTCAACATTGCTTATGCTTCATTGAGGGGGACACCACATAGACATGTATTAAAGGTGGAGGAGGTCAGTGTCGGCTTTAAGTCATCCAGGGAAGCTGTCTTGTGCAATCCGGTCCCCCAGGGACGAAAAACAGCAGTTTATCTTATCTCCCTCAACCAACACCAAATTAGGGCAACAAACCACCTGCTATGGAATCCGCCCACACAGGACCAGGTCAAAGTCAGGAACCAAGATCTTATGGCACTGCCGTATGAGGGTTCTTCTATCTCCACTTCCCTTCTTGGCACGCCAACTTCTCATAATGTCAGGTGGCCCCATGGATCAATGTATTCTGGGGTACTTAATTGTTCCGTTCCCTCTAAGTCATTGGCTACCAAGGATCCCACGATAATGAAAGAGAAGCATCAAGTATCTGTGAAAACAGTAACACCGCCTGAAGCGACGCCAAAATGACAATTATGCCCCACTCGGGAGTGACCAGAACAGGCAGTCACACTAACTGGGTGGAGCTTGTACGTCTTCCCAGAGTGTTGTCCCTTAACCAACCTTATGGGCTTTGGAGCAATACCTTGGATCCAACGCAACGCCACTGGAACAGAGATTAGCTTACCTCGAGGTAATAGTGTTGCACCTATCCTTTGGCTGAGGACCCTTGAAGGAGATGAATGGCAGAACTCCATTCAATACGGTGAATGGGTTGTGAGAGGGCGGCAGCTTTGGATATCTAGCCATTAGAAGAGTCATCGAACGACAGTGGCGAACGATACCAGTTCAGCGACAGCATAGCCTCCTTGTCATTGATTACTTCCTGAATACAATTATCGAACCGCCAAGTGTCTGTCTCTACCGAAGTTTGAAGGTGCGGACATGGCTGGGCCATGGCGACGTAAGAACATCATAAATTTTCATCTGGAGGCCATCGATCGCCTGTCCATATTGCATCCGTATTCAGCAAACTCTTCTTTCCCTGTCGCTGGTTTGCCTCGCTTTACTATCCTTGATAGAATAAGCGGTCCTTTCTCTTAGTCTCGATCAGTGTCGCTCTGCTACCATTCATAAGCAGCTTAGACTCTCCTGGAATGTTTGTTATTTTACGCTGTACTGCGGATATGCCTCTTTTTTTGGCTGAGGTCGGTGTCCTCTGAAACATATAGCCCTATTTTTTTTTTTACACCTTCTCAGCCTCACAGGTGCCTCCCCATGCTTTGCCTTAGCCTTCCCAAGAGCGAATGGAACGAAGGAGATGGAAGGCGACTGTCGGCTCAGTCCGATGCTTGCCTTTGATTGGGGGGGTTCTTGTGCCAGCGCCGAACAATGCCCACCTATCCTCTGTGCCTTGCGATACGGTCTGGAGAACGCTGTCAAGGATAATAAGTGGCAGTGGCATACAAGGGAATGGGCCTTGAGCATAACACTGGGAGGCGACGACCTGACTAAAGCACAAAATCGCACTCCTCAAGCGTCCTCTACTATGGTACGTGAGGCATAGTTTAAAAACGCCCTCCTGAGAGCTCTTAACAAATGCCCACATCAATTCATGGTGTATTTACAAGGATGTTTTCGCGAACATAGAGACTGCAATTGAATATTGATTCCGTCCCTCCGTAGTCTGCACACCGTTAGGCGGTTTAGAAAAAGCAGAAATTGGGTAAGGCATACTTGGAAGTCCCCTCGGGGGACGAGGCCGAAGTCCATGATCATTCGAGAAGCTTGTACGTTAGTGTCACTCGCGATTCGAATCCCATAAGGGCCATTGTCTCCCACCTGGTGCGATGGGTCTAATCATTGAGTGAACCAAACTGGCCTGCGTGGCGCTACGCTCAATGTCATTACTGAGAGAACGCTGACACTGGCGCAGGCACGCACGAGTTAACGACAGGGATGGCTCTGAATGGTTCGGATCAGGAACACACGCTGAAGGACGCTTACTGTATGAACCATCCTCAATACTCACTTAACCTCCCATTATATCCAGTCGACGGTTGTAACGCGACAAGTTTTGCTCTACGTTCGGAACCAGGTGAGAGACGGCGAAAGACCTTGGTGGGGTCGCGGAGTGACGCCAGTGGGAAAGACGAATTATGGGGAAAGCGTCATGGGTGGAAAATCCGCAGCGAACGTCAGACAGGTTTCCAGTAGTATCCAAATGTTTTCATCACCCTTGTCACCGATGTAATCGATGACGGAGGAAGTGGGTGTGAAGTACCCACACCAGGAGAGGGTGCTTGCACATGGATAGTACGGGTGGATTGATTTTGATTATCGTAGAGACAGTGGTAGCCACCACCCCAAAAAGTTAAACGTAGACGTCTTTGCGGTGATGACCAGTGGCCAATTACAGGCGTCAACGAGCCACGGTCGACAACGAAATAGCGCACAAGGCATATTGGTACTGTACGCAACACAAAGGAATACTCTTTGGGCGTCGGGATGGCCTCGGATGGTTGACGTTGAGTTCGAGAGTCCGTTGCACCCCCGAGAACCTTGCGGCGTTCGAATGGAAGTTAGTACTTACGGACATCAGGTAACACAAAGTAAGGATCACTGAAAGGAGCAGGAGGCTATTGCTATCTACCGTGCGTGAGGGAACGTGGATTGAATTGATTTCAGAGTCGTAGAATGGTCATAGATATTTTATAGCGCGCCTCCAGTAGTCGCGCAAATGTCCTCGGAGTACTGATGGCTTCCGGCTTCCGGAACCACTCTTGAGGCTTGATGGATTCTTCGAAGCAGTGAAGTTATCTGAATTCGGTAAAGGTAAGCGGGACTTCCTCAGACAGGGACAGTAAGGTGAAAAGTTCGTGGCTCTTGTGGAAAGCGGCTCCTAATCTGCAATGACAGAACACGATGAGGACGAAATTCTCATGTATGGGAAGATGGCAGTGACACCGATGCCGGTTGGGCTGGGCGAGCGTGAGAATCCACGGCTTTCTCCGAGGGCATTTTGGACGCTGGTTGGTCACTCTACCTGCCATGTCCCGCAACACATCTATAGAGCTCACCCGTCTACGGGCAAACTATCCGGAAGTCTCTCGTTTTCTTACAGAGGAATACAGACCCCCGTCACCATCCAATGTCAACGAACTCTTCCCCCAATCCACATCTTTCGGAGAGGACGCCGTTCTCGACAACATCCATCCGCTATGGAAACGCAATTTCTTCGCCCTCCTCGAACGTCCAACATCGTCACCTTCTGCATTTCTTGTATACGCCGTGACGACTGGCCTTATTGTGATCTCTGCGCTCATCACCGTGCTTGAAACAGTGCCCGCTTTTCACTCAATATCAAATCGAATTTGGTTTGGGATAGAAACGAGCTTGGTGGCACTCTTTACCGTGGAGTACATCTCGCGCTGCGTCGCGTGGAGTAATACGTGGACAAGCCTGTTTAAATGGATATTCTGTCAGCCTTTGTTCTTACACCCGTCCCCGCTGCAGGTTAGCTCATGCTGGATGATTACATAATATATAGCATTTTATGGGATCATCGACTTGCTCTCGGTTATGCCGTACTATATCGAGCTAATGCTCCAACAAGATACCGTGAGCTATCGGTTCTGCAATTAGAGGTGTGCTAATCGCTTCACAGTCTATTCTGTTTCGTTTCTCCATTCTACGGATGTTCCGCTTGCTTAGAGTTTTCCGTCCATTCAGATACAACCATACCATCCTATTGTACGTACTCTAACGTCTATCTTCGGTGCAGCATCAATAACTGTTGTGAAATAGAATGATTGAAGTGATGTATCTCTCCGTGCGAAGATCCCAACATGCTCTTCTCGCCATCGCCTTCTTCGTAATCATGATCCTCACTGTTTTCAGTACTCTCCTGTATGTCTGTCCTTTCAACAATCCGGTTCTGATTTGACTCCATCACATAGCTATTTCGCAGAACGTGGAACATGGGATGAGACTCTAGAAACGTTCATCAATTCGGATGGTGATCCAAGTCAATTTACAGTATGTTCTAAGTCTATCTCGCGTCAATTTCCTACTCTGAGATCAGTCCCGTCATCTAGTCTATTCCGGCTGCCGCTTGGTGAGTGTACTCCATTCAGATTACCTTCTCACCTCTAAGCCAGTACCCTCAGGTTTGTTTTAGTCAGTGAGTGGTTCATTTGGGCACTCTTGCTTTCTCCGCTCACCCAACTACAGCAATAACAACTGTTGGCTATGGAGAAATTACTCCTCGCTCCTTTTTGGGACGACTCATCACCCTCCCAATTCTTGTCTGCGGTCTACTACTCATTACTCTCCCAAGTTTTGTTCTCGGACGTGAATTCAGCCTTGTTTGGGAGCGAATGACTAGTAACAAAGTTCGTTCCTTCGCGTCCCGCCTCTTGGTCGTGATTAACAAACTCTTGCTACTTTCCAGAACCGAGGAGAGGAGGAAGATGAGGAAGAACATCATGCTCCCTCTCCTGTTCACGATCCTACCCGCCCAATTTATCCTCTTTTTTCCTCACCTACCGGCTACAATTCGCCGACGCCGATCGGACAACCCAGCCGAAGGGATCTTTCTAACTTGAAGCTAGCCCAAAATCAGACTGAACTGAGTAAACAAATCGCCGACCTTAGTGCGACCGTTGAGCTGCAGGGGAAGTTATTGAAGAGGCTCGTAACTATTCTGGATGGTGAGAGCGAGGGAGGCAGCGACTACAGTGGGAAGGGCAAACAAGTGCAATCCCGGAGGTGACGTCATGAAGTCCATTCATTAATTGATTGTAGCTTTTATAAAGTCGAGATATGTGATTTCTGGATACCCATTAATGCGGCGATAAACGAAAGTATTTTCTCAACTCTAATTTTCACATATTGGTAGAGACGAGATTCGGTAAACGAGCAGATCAGGACTCACCCGAGAGGTATCCGACAGGAATGGGTGTCTGCTGGTCTCGTAACGCTCGAGCGAACGTAACCTTCGCCTCCAGGCGAAACACCAAACAGTGACTCGAACCTTCGAATTGAAACATCCCAGCCTCACCCCATTTCGTACTCTATCCCCAGCTTTCACGCTGACTTCGGGGGAAAGCACCCCTGCCATTCCAACCGCAATGAAACACAACAACCCAATGGCTAGGTTTTCGGTTTCTGTGAATGGCAGGGTCCTTGTGGCGACGCTCATCATGAAACCTGCGATTTTGCAAAGGGTCGTAAAACATTCCGATGAAAATAAATGTGGCAGAAGGAGAAGTTGCGTAGTATGTTCCTGGGACAGGCGCTGTCTTGACGATAGTCCCATTTACGGGACTTGTCACCTATGATAGCCGAAGGCGCTGAGGAAACCTTAGTACGCAGTAACCCCAGGAACTATGCGGCAAGCAGGTCGTTGTGGAGCATGTGACAAAAGGAGTACATTCCGCCTTTGATCCGGAAAGGGTTGCAGAACTTGACATCGTGGGGTCACCGATCCTGTGCGAGAGTGACTTGCAGGTACCATAGAATAATGCATCGTCATTCAGAAATGCTAGGAACAAAGGGGACGAGAGACAAAAGTGGAGACAGCGGGTACTAGCCAGAAAAAGTGAATGCGCATACAGAGGAGAGCAAAGATGCTTGTTCAATCTGGGGTCGTAAAGGTCGTAATCAATCGAATCCGGTACAAGACAGAGGATACAATGAACTAGAAGCGTCTGTTAGTAACTCTAGCCACGGGGCTATTCAATAACACCATCGTTTTTTTGTCTCTTAAAGATCTCTGAGCTGCGTCGCTCAGAACGATCTTCGTCTCGGGCCGGAACACGAGACAGTGCGTCGAGCCTCCAAAATGGAACATTCCGATCTGATCCCCCTTCTTGACCCTTTCCCCCTTGCTCACAGTGGCTTCGCACGAAGAAACCTCCACCATTCCCACAGCGATGAAACACATGAGGCCAATGTCGGGATTATCGGCTTGGATGAAAATCAACAAGCGGGTAGCTAGGTTTGCCGTGAACGCCTGGGAGAAGCCAGGAGCGCCAGGGTCCGGCTCTCCAGTCTCGAAGCCCCTGAGAGGAGAACTTGCGCAGTACGTCCCGGGAACGTGGACAACCTTGACAATTATGCCATCAACGGGAGAGTGCCAGCGGTGGTAGTTGAGCGCGCTGAGGTATGCTTGGTACACCGTACCTCCAACGAATTGGGAGGTCAGGGGGTCGTTGTTGAGCATGTGGTGCAAGGAGTACGTTTCGCCTTTGAGCCAAAATGAACTACGCGCTTGGACATCGTAGCTGACTTTGTACGCGACTGACTCGCAGGCGTTGACAATGACGGAGTCGTCCTTCGGATCACTGACGGGCCGAACCCCGGGACGGAATCTCCTGGTGAAGAAATCGTCCCAAGAGGCAAAACCGTAGTAGTCCTTGGATGGATCGCACTCGAAGGTATCGGCAAAATTTGGCATAGATCGGCTAGCGTCTGGACCGAACCACCCCTTAGCGTCATCAGTGAGGACGTAACGGGAGTCTGGGGAGGAGAGGAACTGGGCCCAAACGTTGAGAATTTTCCTGATTTGGGCGTTGACGTTGTCATACGTGAATACGCGGAAGCCAGCGGCGGTACACATAGGCCAGTTGAGCATGGCATTGAAAGGTACAGGAACTAGCTCGCCCTTCTCTCCGTCACCGAACTCGGGAGCACGAGTAAGGAGTGTATCGAGCACTCCAAGCATTTGCTTATAGTTGAGGACCTCGCGAGAAATTAGCGAATGTCGCTGGAACAGAATATAATCAAGCTCACTTGTGGGTTGCCAGTGGGATCAACTCGGTACTTCGGTTTGTCCGGGATCTGTTCGAACATTTGATGGAATCCCATGTAAAGCTCCGGATCTTCTTCTATCATCGTCTTGAACTCTTGGACCGCGGGGTGAAGCGTCCTTTGGCAAAAGGAGGAGGAATCTCCCACTTCTTTGGTCCCCTCGAGAGTAACCTTCTTGGGGAAGACATGAGAGGTTTCCGACCACCCTAGTACGGTTTTCAAGAGAGCGATAAACATGGAGGACAACGAAGTCAGCAAACCAGACATGATTGAGATATTGAGGTATGTAGCTCTCCACCGCAGGTTAAATAGTAGCATAGCGGTAAGCATGAGGCCACAAGTTTCCCATAGAGTCCATTATGTTGGCTCGAGAGGCACGCCTTTGGTGGGTGAGGTTTAATTTCCGTCCTCAAGGTCTCGTAGAAGAACGGACACCGCAGTAGGAGGACTTTTGCCGGATGATAGAGACCATAAGAACTTCTGTAAAACGGTTTGAGCGAAGAGTACATTTTGCCCGACAAGGACCAGGCTCGTTTTGGCGACTCGATGTTGATACCAGGACTCATAGACACCAGTAATTTGGGCGACTCCAGTGCTGTAGTAACGAAAGCTCTTGTTTTTTCAGTCATGAAAGACGAGTGCTTATGCTGCTGTGCCGCGTTGTGATCTGAGTGTACTCTAACAGTGCAAACTCTTCATCTCTACTGCTTCACACAAGCCGCGGAGAGTCTAGACACATCCGCAGTATTTCTACCGTAGAGGATGCTATTCACTCACCTGTGCCAGGATCCATCGCTTGCACCCTTAACTTCTTTCACAAGCACCACTGCTACGCAAAACAGCACCATGACCAAGTCGCGTTGTGCTGTTGTTGACTTTGCAACTTTGTGCAATGCGGGTATGGTCCGCACCTCCTCATTAACATTCAACAGGACTCTTCAGCTGGCAGGTAATGATCAGCCTGCACTTCAGAACTTACTTCTCCGCTGCTTACAGTACCCTGAGTGGGAAAGCATGACCCACTTCACACTGACTTGACACTTTCTGGGATACTATCTGGCGGCGCGTACGCACAGTGAACTTTAGCATTTTCAACAAATGTGAATTCAAGATGATAATGACTCATCGCTGCACTGCTAAGTGATCCCATCGTAAGTGGAGCTACGAGCTAAAAGATACTTGTAATGAGCATTTTACAAATATACCTAACCCGATTTAGTGGCCATATATGCAAGAGCGTCATTAAGAAGTACTCTCGTCTTTCCATCTTTGAGAGACTGCAAAACCGCATCGCTAAACGCAATCTTCGTCTCAGGACGGAATACTAAACAGTACGTCGACCCTCCATAATGGTACATTCCTAGCTCGTCACCCTTTCTCACCCTCTGTGCCGCGGACACAGTCGCATCACAAGACGAGACTTCGACCATCCCAACCGCAATGAAACACAATAGCCCGATGCTAGGACTATCTGCCCGTATGAAAATGAGTACCCGTGTCGCCAGGTTCACGGTAAAGGCTTGGGAGCGGACCGGGGCGGCGGGGTCGGGATCGCCACTCTCAAACCCAGTAGATGGCGAGGCAGCGAAGTATGTGCCAGGGACGCGAATGATTTTGACGATTGTCCCATCAACGGGGCTATGCCAACGATGGTAGTTTAGTGCGCTGAGGTAGGCCTGGTATACCGTCCCACCCACAAATTGAGATGTGAGGGGATCATTGTTAAGCATGTGGGATAGGGAGTATGGTTCGCCCTTGAGCCAGAATGGGCTCAGGGCTTGGACGTCGTGGTTAATCTTGTATGCTGTCGACTCACAGGGATTGGTTATGATTGTGTTATCCTGGGGACGACAGACGGGACGAACACCTGGACGAAACCTCCGGGTGAAGAAATCGTCCCAGGAATCGAAACCCCAGTATTCTTTGGCCGAGTCGCATTCAAATTTTTTTTCAAAGTCTGGCATGGACTTTCGGGCCGCGGGACCGAACCAACCGTCCCTGTCATCAGTAAGGAGATAACGGGATCGAGGGGAGGAGAGGAATTGGGCCCAGGTGGCGAGTATTTTCTTCAATTGAGCGTTGACCTTCTCATTAGTGAAGACCCGCAGGCCTGCGGAAGTGCACATAGGCCAGTTCAGCATGGCATTGAAAGGTACCGGCGCCAGCTCTCCTGTTACTTCGTCGCCATATTCGGGTGCCCGTGTGAGAAGCTCGTCAAACATATTGAGCATATCCTGATAGTTCCGGACCTATGATAGTATGAGGTCGGTAGTGTATTATAATGACCAGGGATCATATCACACCTGTGGCTTTCCTGAGGGGTCGAGGCGATATTTCGGATCGTCTGGGATTTCCTCGAACATTTGATGGAAACCCATGTAAAGATCTGCATCCTGTTCGATAATCCTGCGCAACTCCTGCACGACAGGATGAATTGGCTCTCTGCACAGTATTCTTTTCTTATCTTGAGGCTCTAGTGCCGCTCTATGGGGCTGCTGGGGACTGTTTGGCCAAGCCAGAACGCGTTGGGCGGCCGCAAGGAGAATTGCAGGTATAGAGGAGAAAAAGCTAGGCATTGCTTTGCAAAAGGAAGCACAGGTGTATCTCCCGGTATATATAGCTCCGCGGAAATATTATACAGCCGCGACGGGAATTGCAGATATAGAGGAGAGCAAGCTAGGCATTGCTTTGCAAAAGGAAGCACAGGTGTGTCTCCCGGTGTATATAGCTCCGCGGAATGATTGTGAGCGATAAGCCAGGGAGAGCAAGATAGCTTCGGCAGGTATGCCCTCTTATTTTTAGGCGTAGCGTGGTGTTCTGAACCCATCCAAGTGAGCCAGAAGTCGGGTGGCCCCATGTCATTGGGGTGGGAGGATGTCAATTGATAAGATTGGACCTCTGGTTGTTTTGCCACCACTCTCTACGCGTGTCGAGCATCCGAACAAGTGAACTTGTCGAGTTGGTTTTGTTAAATGATATTGAAAATGGGTGACGGGGGTCCGCGTGATGTCACGGAACCGCGTTGCAGCCTCGCCAGGGTGATATATGGAATCTGGATTAGACCATCCCTCTTTATCTTCATCTACCACGATGCCAGCGACAGATGCGGTTCTCACACAGATACTGGCCCAGCTCGAAGCCATGCAGGTTAACCAGCAGGCAATGCAGGCCAAGGTGCTTTTTCTACCCCCTATCCAAGGACATGGGCACATCATTGACCTTATCACACCCAGCTCGATGCATTGACTGGCAAACCAAGCGGCACGCCACTCGAGCCAAAGCCTATATCCAGATCGGAGTCCATCTCTGATAAGTCAGACAGAGGTAACGAGAAAGAATTCGTCTCGCCCCTCGCCAACATCCCCCTTGCGGGGAGTACATACGGACCACCGCCGACGCAGACAAGTGGTTTGAGTGACAAGGAACGCGAGAAGCTGTTATACCCCGGTCGAGTTAACCTTACCAGTTCGTGATCTTTGATACTAGTATATCCCTGACTGACATCTTTGATAGCATACCCCGACCAACATGGCATCAAGCCCCATCCCCTTAACTGGGGCGCAACCACGCCCGGGGAACGGGGACCAGTTATTTGCTCTCGCCTCCAATCATCTATCAAGCAACGTAACGCTATCGGCGCTCACTCCGGATCTTATTCGATCTATCGCGCCTTGTCAATTGCCATGGGCTCGCTATCCCCAACCCATAAACCCGATTATACCATGACTGAGCCACCCGTCAATTTCCCGCCCCAACCTGGATGGTTCGACCCCAAGAAGATTGTATCTTTTGATCCGTGGGGTCACCTGGTCCAGACCGTGTTCAAAAGGGAGATGGACACGGGGTTGGACATCAGGCCAAGCATCGCCGTCACCAAAGCACACTTGAAGATGAGTGAGTTGGATGAAGCTGCAAGGAAAGGCACTATTCAGGTTGACGGACACCTGGTCTTGAAGAGCCGACCACTGAAGAATGAAGACGGTACTGACAGCACAGAGGATAATGGGGTCGAGGTCTTTGTCAGCAAGGCTGCTGTCGAGCCAGTCTGGTACCTACCGGGAGTGGCGGAGAGGTTTGGGATGTAAGTGCCTTTGACTAATACTGCCCAGCCAAATCAGGCTTATAATTGTTATTCTTAGCTCCGAGACCCTATTGCGTCGTGCGCTGTTCGAAGATACTGGAGGAATGTATCCTGAGTTGATCACGCGACCGGATATCAAGGTCTTCCTTCCACCTATTGGAAATCTCACTGTATACGTCTGTAAGTGCCTCCGGTCGTTCATCGTACTCCCTGAATAATCTGCCCGAATATAGTTGGTAATCCCGCGTACCTCTCCGACGAAAGCAAAGTATTGACTTTACGTGTCCACGATGAATGTACGTTGTGATTACCGCCGTAACTCTTCACGGCTGAAGATGCACGCAGGTAATGGGTCCGACGTTTTTGGCTCTGACATCTGCACCTGCAAGCCATACCTCGTCTATGCCATCGAGGAATGTATCAGAGGCGCACAGAATGGTGGCGTTGGTGTCGTGGTGTACTTCAGGAAAGAAGGACGAGCGTTGGGTGAAGTGACCAAGTATGTTAATTTCAATTGTCACTTATGGTCCAGGCGTTAACGGATTTGACAAGATATCTTGTCTATAACTTGCGTAAACGTGGTGGCGACTCGGCTGACCGATATTTCAAGTCAACAGAGATGATTGCAGGTGTCAAGGACATGCGATTCCAGGCACTCATGCCCGATGTACTCCACTGGTTGGGGATCAAGAAAGTGGATCGCATGGTCAGCATGAGTGACATGTGAGTGACCTTTAACAGTGAATAAGGGGACATGATGGTTGATCTAAGTATACCAGGAAATACGACGCCATCGTCAAGAGCGGAATACCCATCCTGACGCGATATGATATCCCTGGTACGAATTTGAATTCTGTTGTACCGGAGATAAAGGTTGACGATGCCGACTACTCTACAGATCATCTGATCCCTCCTGATTCGCGTGTGGAGATTGACGCTAAGATCGCTGCAGGGTACTTCTCGAGTGGGAAAAAGGTCACGGAGGCGGATTTGGTCAAGACTGTCGGCAGAACATGGGAAGAGACGGAACACTAGCAGGATCTGCAATCAAGGAATTGAACTTCACTTTGTATCATACGGCGTGGTGTATTTTAGTCCTTTGCTAAATGGAATGGAGCGGATAAAACTGTGACCAATAACCCGAAAGAAACACCTCCACTTCCCTTCCCTCCCCCTTCCTTTTTCCTTCCGGACAAACAAAAGACAGAAATATTGGCACCGGAGAACATGGAGATATGCAACATTATACGAACGAGAAGAAGCGGATAGCATAGGCGAAACGAATGCAACAGCAGAGACAAGATAAACGTTCCGATAATAGGGTCCTTAACCAGGATATTGCTTCCAGCTTGCCGAGTGGGATTTGTACGGCTTGAGTCCTGCGCGGTCAAGATATGATCGGATGTTCGCAGCTGTTTTGTTGTTGAGAAGTTCACGGGTAGAAATCGGAGAATCGGACTCCAAACAGACGATGAGGATGGTTGGCTCGACGGCATCGTCAAGATCATGCATATCGACACCGTATTTGTTCAAGAGGTCGTCATAAAGGAAGTCCAGCGCGAGGTCGTATTCTTCGCGCTTGTACGATTTCCCCGTGAGATGATAGACGAGGTCGAAGACCTGAAAGGAGGTGATTGTGTAGCCAGCGGCGTAGTAGGGCATGGTTCAAGTTAGACAGGAAGAGGGTATTAGCGCCGGAGTGGTAGTGAAAACGGATGATGTTAAACGAGTGGCAGGCGCAGTGTGGGGCAATTAGGCGAGCACGACGTGGGGAACGAAGATGGTATCGACCTCGACGGTTGGGCTGGAGGGTGCTTCCAAGTGGATGCTGCGAAGGGTCAGACGACATGGTTAAGCGCTGGGAAGTCGAAGAGAGGACTCACACTGACTCGTTCGTACCGTCAACGGTTAGAAGCACTCGATGTTCAAAGGGGTTTGCAGAATGGAAGTGGAGCGGGTGTTGGGAGAAAGATGGAGGAAAAGTCACAGCAACACGACGTGGCAACGCTAAGTGGCCCTGAGGTGTGAAATCGCAATGCGGAGTGAAGGGACCATCAATGGTGGGATCCGTGATGACAGCGTGGGTCTGAGCCAAACAACAAACAGTCGATATATACTTCTGTGGGTCCAAATTCGATGTTTCGTTGATGTTCGTGGGCAGTATTGCTCCATACGGTGATTTCTGCATCAGACATGGCGATCACGTCCAGAGAGACGGCATAGGGCACCAGATCCGTAAATCAGACTATTTGTCAATATATATTTGCCGAGAGAACAGCTTCAAGAGCGAGAAAGGCGGGGGCGTAGCCGGTCGCGACGACTTTGTCCCAGCGGATGCACCAATAGGTCCATGCACGGAACTGAAACCGAAATGCTGTTCTCCCAGCAAACCACTCGAGCAGTGCTCTTTGAAAAAAGTTAGCTTCATAACGAAATGTGGACTATCATCCGTACTCTCCAAAAATAACCGCCAGGAACAATAATAGGGGTGTAAGTAACACTAACGAGGCGTTCAGATCCTGAACCACAAAGCCCAAAAATTTCAGCAGGGAAGTGAAGGCGATGCTGCCCGTGGTGTCGACTATTGCAGCGCTGGGGAGCCCGGTGTCTTACTGGCTCGCTAGGAGCTTGTTATAAAGCAACCGCAGTGGTAGCCACACAAGCGAAAACAAAAGCACGGAGAGCTTGAATTGCACGATGATGAAAATGTTGAGGCGCTGAGCTACCAAATATGTGTTCGACTGATGAGACACTAACCTTTTCCGAGGTCTTTTATACCTTTGCGAGTCCAAGTTTCTCTGCATCCGAGGTCTTGACGGGTGGCACTGAGACCTACCTTCGCGCCCTCCCTTGGGCAACGAGTGGAAGATCCCAGCAAGCGTATCGCCCAATGATGTAATTTGATGCATGTCGAAGGTCGTTGTCTGCGGACGACATAAACGTTTATCAGCAACTCATCGCTAGGTGCTCGCCTGATACTGCTAGGATGCGGTGAGCATATACTAACCGTTCATCTAATGTTGAATACGTCTGCACGTGCTCACCGCCATGAAACCACAATTAACCCTGCCTAGAGAAATTCTCAAGCTATTTATATTCATTCTCTCGAGGAACAAGCATTGTCCGTATACTATCATTGAAGTCCGATACCTAACGCTCTCGATCTTTATCGCAGCCACAAGTCAGTCTACCAGTACCAGATCTGATTGGTGTTCCCGTCTGTACACTGCCAAGTCTGAACTTGGTTCGAATTCGCCGTGACGCCATTCGTCAAATCCAAGCACAATCCTGCACCACGCATTAGCGATCAGAACGAGAACACGATTCGTGGACAGAAATAATCGTACCTTGGCCTTCAAGAGCGAGACGGTTGTCATTGGTGTAGTACCACTGCTGGGCGGGGAGGTTATCATAGCATTGCCAGATCTTCATTCCAACGCCATTCCCGGGGGCTCGAGGGATGTGAGCATCTAAGCATTGGAGGGTGGTGATAGGTACTCAGACTTACTCGATCCAGCATCCAAGCAAAAGTTCGTTCCCTCTATCTTGACTTTGGTTGATCCGCGTCGAAGGACCCACTGCTGAGCAGGGGTATCATTGCAGTCATAACTATGCAACATACCACTCAGAAGCAGGTCTTATATCGGGGAACAGAAATGGACGAACATCTGGACAGGAGTGCCGTTCTCGAACTTTGCCCCACGAACGTCAAGGCATTTGCTGGAGTCTGCATGTGGATGGAAGGCACCGGGATTCGGTTCGTTGCGCGGGAACTCGCCATCTGGACAGAACCTAGGTGTATGAAGATAAATCGATCAGTCAACAGAGCAAGGTATGACGGCAACCTCGAAATGTGAGTCACGAAATCCAGGAGAGATTGTGGACTCATGAACCGAGACGCATGAAGAGCTTGAGAGCACGTACGTGACTGTATAGCCCGTGTTTTCATCAGGGCATTCGTACAGGGGAGCTTCAGGCGGAACGTCAGGCACAGGGGTAGGGAAGGTGGTCGGGTTCTCATCTAGGCTGAAAGCGGAGCAGGCAACAGTGGTGCACTGTATAGGTGGGCAGAAGCCAAGAGCCTGTGTTGGTCATATCAGAGAGTGTGCGGTGGATATTGAAGTCGATGATGGTCCACTTACAGACGTTTTGTTGATCGGGGTTATTTTGATTCCCACATTGAGGAAACCCGGATCGACAAGAATATAATAATAGTTTAGCTAAGAGAAAATAAGGTCAAAAACAACTCGACTACATCTGAACTCATTTAGTCGAAGAACGCACTGTACCACGAAAAACAGCACGAGAGAAATGGGTACCATCCTCAAGGTTGCCACCGTTGGCAGCCGTATAGATGTACCCACTGAAATCACTTAAAAGGTCATGGCTGGCCGTAGCTCCGGCCGCGAGGTCGCCTTGAGAGATACCGTTGATGAAGTACCGGATGGAAGATGGGCAATTGTTGACGATATCATAATGTCGTCCGGCCACTGCTCCGAGACCAGAGAAAAGTAAGACGGAGAGGGCAGTGATTGGGGTGAGGGAGGCGAACATCACGAACAGCGCTTGGGATGCTCGGATGTCAAGAACACAAACCTGGGGCTTTTATAGCTTAGCAAGGAGTCCGCGTGATACCTTTGACCTGAAACCAGAAGGTATGTCACCCTGATTCTGACAGTAAGGGAACTCAGGCAACGGCGAAAAACGACCGGTCGCCAATAAGCAGGGAATACGCAAATTGGAGATTCCAATCATGCAAGGTAAGGAGTACCAAATGGAGACAGACCTGTCAGGGACGACCGGCTGTATTTCAATATCAAAGTCAACACGGTGTGTATAACTCACACAGGGCAAACATTACAATTCATTTCTCCATGTCAGACAAACTCATTACCAAAAAGTCAGCTGGACCATGTACACATGGCCACGTGACCCTAAGCATGAACGACAGACGAAATCGAGTAGAATCCCTCAGCGACGCATGTGTATGGATCCAAGTTGGTTTACACTCTGTCCAGAAGGTCTTGGGCCAGAGTAGCAGTCGTTCCGCCGAGGCTCACTACTCTGCCTCCTGGTAGGTGGGATGCTTGATGCCATGGAGAAATAACCATGCGGTCGGGTCACAAAGAGCTGAGAGATGAAGATGAGCAGGCAGATCAAGCAAAATAACAGATGAGACATACGAATTGGGCGATGAGGGTTGGGTTTAGAAGCGAGGGTTTGAGGTGAGCACGACAGGCTATGTGCGAAAACGTGCTTAGAAAAGTTCTCCAGATGTTTGTTGACCCGTGCCCGCTGTCACTAAGGGCTCCCTGTGAAAAGTTGATTGTACAATATCTAACATTTTCTGATTTCCTGATTTTGCGAGAATGTCAGATTCGGTTCGAAGTATCAGAATAAGCTTGAGGATCTTCTTTACACAGGCCTGCTAGAGCATATTCACACGCTTTCCGTGCTCTTGGATGGACTCGTATTTTGTTAGAAACATATGGTGCTCGAATCATCAAATATCCGGTTTATTCTGACTCTTTCTAAACATATGATTTCTATGCATGGGCTGCAGCCCATCAAAGCCTGCATGGCATGGTGACGCCCGCCAATGTAACCCCCATAAGTTTCACACACGTTTGATCCCCCATTTCTACCCACCTTACCCTCCGACCTTTGCTGGTGGATGCGGGTGTCTGAAGGTATGAGTGTCGATACACTCAAATCTACCCCTGGGTTACCCATGAAAAGCACTACCTATACGCTATTTTCCAGTGTGATTGTCTCGCGTACGTGCATTTAATGTAAGGAACTGTCTCCTTACCTTCGACATTAACAGTCTAGATAGATCTGGGATTTAGAAACGTCAGGGCGATCCTGATTTAACCATTTTTGGTGAATGTGGTTGGAAGTGAGACTACTGATACGTTGAGTAAGGGTGTGAGGAAATATTGCGACAAGGAGGATTCTCGGAGCAAGCGAAGGGAGAACCATAGATGGGTATTTGTGCCCAGATGGCCCCTGATCTCCACATGTACTCACCCCGAGTCAGAACATGACTTAACACTTGCTGGAGAAAATTATGGAGTGATATATATTCATTCTTGAGAGCAGCAAGCATGGTCCGTATACTATTATTTAGTCTGATATCTTAAGCTCCCGATCTTTCCAGCAGCCACAAGTCTACCAGTACCAGATCTGATTGGTATTTCCATCGATACACTACCAAGTTTGAACCTGGTTCCAATTCATTGTGACCCCATTCATCAAGTCCAAGCACAATCCTGCACCACACATCAGCAATCAGAGCCACAGCGTAAGTTGTGAACCGAAATAATCGTACCCTAGCCCTCGAGAGCGGTGCGATTGTCATTAGTGCAATACCACTACTGGGCAGGGAGGTTATCATAGCATTGCCAGATTTTCATTCAACACCATTCCAGGGTGCTCGGAGGATATGGGTATCTGGGCAACGGAAAACGATGATAGGTGCCCAGGCTTACTCGATCCAACATCCAAGCAAAAGTTTGTTCCCTCAGCTTGGGCTTTGGTCGGATCGTGTCGGAGAACCCGTTTCTGGGGAGCGGCGCCATTACAGTCATAGCTATGCGGCACATTAATCAGGAATAGGACTTATATCGGGAGACGGAGATGGACGGGCGTCTAGGCAGGAGTGCCTTCTCGAGCTTTGCCCCGGGGACATCAAGGCATTGTTTGAGTCCGGACCTGGATGGAGGGTATGACGTCCCGATGGCCTAATAGTTACTTGACCCCCGTGCAGACTTGTCCTTATTCATGCAGAGTTTGTATATAATTCTAAGTATGTCTACGAGTCTGTGTGGGACTCTATCCAATTCAAGTTGTACTCTGCACACATGGAATTGAACTCCGTGCAGTCAAGCTGTACTTTATGTGAATTGAGTCGAACTCGGCGTGGCCAAGTTGAACTCTGCACGCATCACACTTCAACTCTGTGTGCAGAGTTCGACTTTATGTGCGGAAGATTCAATTTCATGCAAGCTTGATCCATGCAAAGCACAACTCTTGAAACAAATAGAAGTTTACATGGGCTTGTAAACATGCGTAGTCTTATTTCTACTAGAGGATAAATGCTATGGTCGATTTATATACAAACACCGCGTGGTAAGGACAAGTCTGCATGGGGGTCAAATAATTATTCGGCCATCGGGACGTCATAGGCACGGGCATTTAGCTCATTGGGTGGGAACTCGCCATCTGGACAAAACCTGGATGCATGAATTATAGATCGATGATTAGTCAACAGAGAAAGATATGACGACGTCTTGAAGTGCAAATCACGAATCGCAGAGAATTTGCAGATTCATGAACCGAGACGCGTGAAGAAGTCGAAACACGTACGTGACTGTATAGCCCGTATTTACGTCTGGGCATTCGTACATGGGAGGTTCAGGTGGAACATCAGGCACAGGGGTGGGGAAAGTTGTCGGAACATCTTCTAGATCAAAAGCGAAGCAGGCGGCAGTGGTGCATTGTACTAGTGGACAGAAGCCCCCATCCTGCGTTTTATGATAAGAAAGTGTGTGGTAAGCATTGTGGCCGATCGTGAGTTTGTGTGATACCTACAGACGTCTTGTTGATTGGCGCGATGCTGATTCCGACATTGAGGAAATTCGGGTCAACAAGAATCCAATAGTAGTTTTGCTACCGGAACGAAAATTAAAACGAGGTCAAGAAAATTTACATTTTCACTCATTCAGTATGAGGACGCACTGTGCCCCGAAAACCAGCGCGAGAGAAACGAGTTCCGTCACTAAGATTGCCGCCGTTGGCGGCCGTATAGATGTACCCATTGAAATCACTTAAAAGGTCGTGACTGGCCGTAGCTCCAGCCGCGAGGTCGCCTTGGGAGATACCGCTGAAGAAGTACTCGATGGAAGATGGGCAATTGTTGACTACATCGTAATGCCTCGTGGGCGCTGCTCCGAGACAAGGCAAGAGGAGAGCGGAGAGGACAGTGATTCGGGTGAGAGATGCGAACATAGTGGGCAGAGCTTGGAATGCTCAGTTGTCCAGAACACAGAAAACGTTGGGCTTTTATTTCTTTTCAAGATGTCCGCGTGGAGCTTTTTGACATCAAACCAGAAGGATATACCACCCTGATGATTGAGAAGTATAAAAATAAAAATATATGATATACGGGAACTCAGGCCCCAGGCCACGGCGAAAAATGTCCGGTGGTCAATCGGCAGGGAATAGGCACTTTGAAGGTTTCAGGTGTTAGTAAATGTAAGAGACACCAGATGGAGACAGGGAGCCTCCGCCTAGATCGACCTCTGGTCGCGGGAGGCCGCACGTGTGATGCCCCGAACAAATATCCTAGCTAGCTCATTATTGTCGTTCAAGTACATGCCATGCGCGGCCATGTGGCCCGAGTGTACCGGATATGATCCTCGAGTGACTCACCGCTGGTTGCAGGTTACTCCCCATCCACGGGGATCCGATCGGATTGAGGCGACAACCATCCATTGAGGCTGAGAAATCAATGATGATTAATGCTCAATGCATCGTCCCAATCCCGTTCGTCCACGCCATCCAATATTTGCCCCGCTGATCTATTCACGGCATGTGGGCTACCTCTCAACGACACATGGGAAGTCCCAGGTTAGTCACAAAACCATCATTAATCGGAAGTTCACAAGGAGACGTAATGATTCTTTGAGCAACGCGAATTTAACTATGTACGCTTGCCGCAATAACTCAGGTCTTGTAACATCTCCAAGGCAAGGCAGGACGCAGTACTAACATAAGGGGATGCACGAAGTATTTGACATTGTAAACTCGTATAACATTCTGCTCGGCGAACTCAGGAGTCAAAAATCGCGAGATGGGAGTAGATGTCAGTATGCAACGCTCTCTTTCGGTTTCCCCAGAGTTTTGGCTGATTCCAGATATCTTGCTTTCGGTATTACTTCTACTGGGCTAGAACCAGTGACCACATATTTCTGAGTGAATCTAGTTTATGACGCTCACTAAGACATTCCATGTAATCGGTTCGGGCCACCGGTGATGTTAGGATGCATACACTCGGCTTCAAGTCAGTGATAAGATAACACGATCCGAGGTAATATACACCGTCGCAGCTTTCGAGCCTTCACCAAGTGTAACACAACGATACTTGTCCTTCGCGAGGCGAGGTCCCTGCAGGTAAACTCGTCAATGATAAGTAAAGAAGGCAGAAACCAAAAGCAACGGACGAAAAGCTGATGATCAACGTCATTCAGTTTGACAATATTGCGGCGAGCATATTTCTGGAAACGACGTTATACACATCATGATGAGAAGTAACAAATAACAGATACCTGATGCGATAGCCATTCGACAAAATTGCGAAATTGTGTCGCTGGAAGCTTGCGTTCGACGAACCGAAGTTGCGTAAAGTCGAAGTCAAGAACTGAATCGAGCAAGGATGGATCTCCATCATCCCCAGAGTTGATGCATACGCTCCACACATAGGTCGCAGCGTACGAGAGTATATGGTGAGAGACAGAAAGCGCATTCGTCTTGCTTGACTCGGCTGGTTTCCAGGGCAAATTTTTGGCGTAGAAGAGTTTGGTTTTGCCGAGCGCATCAAAACAAGCCCTAGCAAAATGCGTATGGACGGCGCGTGTATTCAAAGAAAAATGGTCTGAGCGTGAAGGGTTTCTCAGAAATTCGACAAATGAAGTGTGAAAGAAACGCAAGTGGTCGGCTGGTGCCTTGCTTGGTGGAGGAACATCGACGACAGAGTGGACGCGGCGAAGGGCAGAGTAAAGTTGCGCCTGGGTGAGATCTAAGAGATTGGCCAAATGCAACACTGGCAGATGAGGGTGGAGGGCGCACGCTCCAAGGAGTTGGAGAGTCGCCGGCAAAACACTTTTGTGAACGCGGGATAGAATCTGGTGATAGAGGGTATCAAGGGGTTTTAGTGGATTCGGGAGGTTTGGGCCAGCTGTAACAGGCGAGTTTTTGATAAACTCCATCACGATCTGTAGTTGTGCTTTTGGGCTGGCAAGGTCAGGATCATCGATGAATTTGATGATAGTCGACGCGTAAACGAACAGTCCAGAAGCGGAGCTCGCAATTATAGCTATAATCTCTCGTGTTGGCCAACTTTCACCTGGGCTGAACGCATCTGGTTGACTTTGAATGATCCGCTCGAATCCTTTGCGAATGAACAATTCGATATCCCGAAGGGATTCTTCACTGTCCATTGGGACTTTCTTCCATAGACAACGGGTTTCGAAAAGACTGAGCACCTCTCGTCGAATGTCGGGCTCGGGGCGACTGCAGATGAGCCAGCGAATAGGAAGAGGGCGGGGAGAGTTGACGGTCTTGCCAATGAGACGAAGAATCTCGCATTGTTCTCTGTCCCCTTGACACTCGTCTAACCCATCGATAATTACAACAAGCTCTTTTTGGGATGGGATCGACGAAAGACCGGACATGGGATCAAGGATAAGCTCCTTGAACTGCGTGGCAAGGTCTTTCTTTCTAAGTAGCGTCCCATCGGCTGCGAGCTGCCGTGCGATGTGGAGAGCATAGGGTCCGCCCGAGTCTTTCCTGGCTAGTTGGTGCGCAATGGACGCAAAGATACGGTATGGGTCATTTTGGCCATTTGAAAGGAAGATGGCGGCGCCTAATCTCCCTGATCTCTCGGCCCATTCTCCGAGGGTCTGTGCGAGCGCTGACTTTCCCACACCCATAGGACCATAGAGCCACGACACATAGCTGCTTGGACGATCCTCTCCAACAACCCACTTCTTGATTTCATCGATCAACGTAACACGGGTACCTTCAAGACACTCTGGTTGTGGAAATCGTGCTCTCGAGTGAAGTTCAGCATCAGATAGCGCCTCCTGGGAAAGCCGTGCAGCGACTAGAGCAGTGATCAACAGCACCGCTCATAATAGCTGGATGCATAACATACCAAGTTCTGTGGTGTGCAAGTAGCTGTGGTAGTGATAATGAGTGTCCTGCTTGGACTGATCAATGAAAAGTGGGCTGTTGATGGTGAAGCCACTCGAATTTGAAAATGCACCGGGTCCATCTGTCAAGTTTTGCGATTATGAGTGAGATGTCGTGTAACTGTTACATCGTCGTACTGAATTCCATGGGCGGAATCCTCCCCTCCGATGGACGAAGTTGTGGTCCTGCCGCGAACTGCGGGTAACCTAATAAACCGGTTGGTACACTGACCCTCCCTGTGAACCCGAAACACAACCGCACCATGGGGTATTGGAATATTGGGTAACGTTGTAGAGTTTTCCATGTTTGATACAGTGGACTCTGGGTGCCACCTGTAATTATGGGCGACGGAGTAGATGGGAGGGGACAAGCCAAGATAGTGACTTTGTGCAAATGCAACGCCCAAATGATGACCAGCCCATGGGCGCCTTGATAGTGATCAGTAGTGATCACAGGACTACAACGTGCTTATCTGTCTTCTGTAGTTCATGAGCACAATCGAACAAGGAATACTTGCTGGACGCGTTGCGGAATTTTCCCACTGCTATCCGTCATGAATCTACACTAACGTTACGCTTCTGCCCTACACTAGATGACCGAAACACAAAATAAAGCTAACAGAGCACTAGAGCCTTGGGCTATCATTCGCTGAATAGGTCATCACGGCCTCAGGAATGACAAGGACAATGACAGTCTTCGACTCGAACCCAACTAGGACATACTGTGGAGCCTCTTCAAGGCTGAAAAGGACCTCCTGCTATACAGTATGGGTATAGGACAGCGAGCTTCCGACCAGTGAGTTCAATGCCACCTACCAATTACCGTAGGATTGTCGATGCTCCCCTCTCTGTGGGATGTCGACGGCAGCGGGAATGTGCTGGTGCTTTCGTCTGAGGTTACTGTCAACCTCATGTTTGATACCGACTCGATATCACCACCACGCGTATCTTGTCCTTCTACCACTGAATCCTGGACGGAGCGTTGGCGATTGATGTTGGGCATTGTGTCTTTCTTTCTCTTCGACCTTTGCCAGCCGAATAGACTTGAAAGTGCCTTCATCTGGGGATAGGTGAGATAACAGTGAAGGTAGTGCGAAATGCTATAGGTGTTAAGCACCTCAAGTCCCGCAACGTGTTATCAATCTCACGATCAAGTTCAACGCCTAGGTGCGCAAATATAAAGCTGGATAAGGAATAGCTAATTAGGAGTACTTCTGGGTGCCGAGTCGACGATGAACCAGTTGATAGAATGTTCTTTTTTACCGGACCAACTCACGGCTGGAAAAGGCCAACATCATCGCTCTGATTGATGCAATATTATAGAATAGCGACTGTCATACTGGTGAGCTCCATGCGATATACAGATGTCTGGATGACTGCTGATGCTTTCCTCTCCATGTGCCGGTGACAGATGCAGTAGCGGGAGGCGCTGATGTATTCACCCGTGCACTCCAAGGCCTCCCACGCCAACCCCGACTAGACCCCCAGGTGTTGTGTTCGAAATTAATGTCAGATGTTTGTACCTTCGCCTTCCCCTACCTTGAAATATAAAGATAAAGATTCCTTGGCCTTGTGGCAGGTGAAATAGTAAACGAAATGATAAGGAGCAAGGGCCTCAGAACCTATAAGTAGTGGCGGTCGTGCCCCTCTGTGCACAAGAGTTGAGATTCAAAAATGGAGAGCAGAAAAGCCGCATATTGCATGGGATTCTCCATCCAGAACCGGGAATCGTAGCTGGTAAGTCACCAACAAAGCTACTAAGGCTATATCTAATTGTCATTTCTATCTAACATCAGAGAGCACGAAAGATAAGTCACACTAGAGATTGTCGATGTCGTCCGTTGAATAGACAAGTATAGTCTCAGGAGCCACAAGGATGACAACGGTTTTCAATTCGAAGCCAACCAAGACATAACGTGGAGACTCCTCAAGCTGATCGACATCATTTTGAGATTCGAGGTTCTAGAGGCTCGGTCATGTAACAAATAATATTATCGAGACAAGAACGTACAAATGGCTGTAAAAGCGGCCTGCACTTTTCCACAAACTTTTCGTCAAAGCTGAAAAGAGGGCTTGTGCGTACAAAGTTCGTCAACTCCGGGTGTAGTTTTTGCTGGAACGTCATCTCAGTCCCTGCGGAACGTACAGATACGCGCCTACTCACCAACGTATGGAGCCGCCGAAGGAAGTGGATGAATGAACGAACTGGTATTACCTCACTGATTGACCGGAGGCGACTGAAATCGAAGTTGGTCACTGTGTCACGCAACAGCTCCAATTTGGGGCTCGATATCTGAGTGAAAGCGTCCCATGTATGGGTGGCAACGAAAGATGACGTATCATGTGCTATTGAGAGCGCGGATGGGCTTTCCGCTCCCTCGAGTATGGAATTTGAAGGATGCCATGACAAGCTCTTTGAGGAGGCGACAGTGGTGTGATTAAGCACCCGGAAGGACGCCTCTACCAAACGAGAACGACATAGATCAGGGTCTTGTGAATACTCCCTGGAGCGGGCGGGACTCAGTAGAAAGTCGGGAAATGAAGCGTGGAAAAAGCGCAACGAATCCCGGTGTGCCTTTCCGGGATGTGGCATGGTAAGGACGGAATGAAGAGACCGGAGGGAAGCATAAAACAGTGTCGAACGAACACCAAGGAGGTTGGCAAGGTGTAACACAGGAATCGCTGGATAAACAATGCACGTCCCGAGAAGGTCGAGTGCCACCCGTATGTGGTCGTCTTCCAGCTGTCTCAATACTGTTAGGTACAGCATGTCGATGAGTCCGAGTGGGTTGCCATCCCCGAAACTGTCAGGGAGGCTGTCGACGAGCTCGAGGATGACCCTTAGCCGGGAGGCTGGATCGGCGATAGCTGGATCGTCAATGAACCTGAGTATGCCTGAGGCGGATAGAAAGAGTCCGGACGTCGCACGAACGAGCTTCTTCAAGCTTTCTTCTTCGACCGACCAGGATCTACTTAGGCCGGGACGATCGTAGTGCTTGCTCCCAATGCGTTCAAGCTCCCGTCCAAGATAACGTTCAACATCGTTCCAACCATCGGGCCCGTCAAGCGATAAATCCCGTTTCCAGCACAGATCCAGAAGACTGCCTTCTTCAAAGAGCTTCGTAAGATGGCGTTCTGGGCGACTACAGATCATCCAGAGCAGAGGAAGTGGCGCTAGAGACCTAAGATCTTCTGTGATAAGGCCCACAAGGTCCACCTGTTCCGTGTCTCCCCTACACTCGTCCAATCCATCGATGACAACCAGCAGCTTCTGGAAAGATTCCTTTTGTTTGCTCAAGGTAGCAAATGGCTCAACGAGGAGTTTCTTGAATTGAATACGATTATCCTTGCCCAAGATCGTAGGGTCGTCCTTCAGCACCTGCATCACTAGCCGCTTATATGGAGGGCTTCTCATAGCAAGTTGGTAGGAGATGGAGGTGACGAGGCGCGTTGGATCATCCAGTTTCCTGGTTCGGGACAGGAAAACAGTAGCGCCGCGCAAGCCACGCTCCGTTGCGTATTCGCCAATGGCCTGCGCTACTGCCGACTTTCCCACACCGACTGGTCCGAATAGCCAGAGCATATTCTGCCGCCGACTTTTGTTCAACAACCATGCAGTAATATCGTCCCTGAGCGCCGTCCGTGTTTCGGGGTGGCAGCGGGGTGGCGGCCAACGGAGTGTGGAGTAGAGTTCAGTACCTATTAGTGAGTGTCGGCCCAGTAAATCGAGATCTGGAAGTAGGGTCAGCCATGGTATCGATATGCATGTTTATAACCGAACAACCCACCTTTTCGGATGTCATAGGTGCTTTTCATGATTTCAATCACCTTTGAGATCAGGTTCCCTGTTATCAAGGATAAGAGTGTTTCTTAAGTGGGAGCATGATCAACCTACGATGGGGAACATCCAATGAGGTATTAGTGCGTCCAGAAGTTTTGCTCCTGGCGGGGAGAATATGGCTTTCTTGTATCCCGACAGCCGTCGGAGAATGCCTCTGTTTGTCGTAAAGGTTTACATCTGTCATAAAGTATAAATGTGAAAACCATCGGTCATAATCAAACAGGGATTCGGCGAGCTGGATTGGTCTCACTCTCTTCCTCCACAGTGTCGGTGTGTGATTGGGCACCGGGACTATTGTTGTCAGTCGTGCTAGGGCAAATGCGTTTATTGTCCAACATCATCCTGAACATACATTGAGTGCATTACCTTCGTGTATCACCTGTCATAGATTAGAATTGGGTCCGAAACGAGCTCGACAAAGCTTACGTTCTTCCTCTAGGCGATCAACGTTCAATCCGGAGTCACCAGACTCGTCCATGTCAATTGGGCTAGGACCATAGTACACCCAGATATTGTTGCCAATCAAGTGACGTGTCACGCGAAGGTAGCGTCCTGTGTTCGAGGCGCAGGTGTTAGAATAACCGGCCTTTTGATGCGAATCAGGCAACTTTACTTTCTTCCTCTGTATCAAATTCTTCTGACTGGGGGATAGTGGTGATTGGGCTAATACTGGCATTGAGTAGAACCATCCGAATGAAATTGTGTCTGCAGAGCTTACCCGTTGAAAATCACGTTACGCGCCACGTTGAGGCCTCTCTCTGTATTGGACCAGGGTAATATGAGCATTAAAAGGACAGAAGGTATCGATGAACTGGATGAGTCCTACCTTCCACGAGATCTGTCGGTAGTCGTCCGGCATCAAATTCGGAATTGTCAGGCATTCTTTCGCGGATCATCTGAAATACAAGGTTGCTCGTATCGGCGGCGTAGGCGCCCTGCAAAGGCGCTATCACGCAATGTAAGTAACACAATAGCGGATTCCATATTCCTAAATTTTTCCCGACATACAGATTGTTTGAAGGTCGTCGAGGCTTTCCTCACTGGGGGGTGACGGTGGCAGAGGTAAGGTGTTGGAGTTCGTATTCAAGGCCTTTCTGGGCATTTCCACGGCTGACGCCGACTCGATGTCACCACCACGTCCCTCTTGTTTCTCTGCGTCTAAGTCCTGAGCGCGGGGTTCAGGATTGCCGCTGGATGCTGAAGCCTTGGTCTTCTTTTTTGAAAATTTGTGGGATAATAAACGCGAAAATGACTTCATGTGATGATAAGTGTCGTGGTAGATGAAATGATAAGAATAAGCGCCTCCTGCAGGTAAGCGCTGGATCTCATGAGCAGTGACATGTCACGAGACAATGTGGGGATCGGATGCCGGGCTAGCGCTGTAAACCGTGCCTCACCCGTCATCCTCCCACCACTTCGACATCCGCCGGTCCCATTCCTCAATGACGGGATGTTCTCAGAACATTCATATAAATAATGACAGCTCGGCTGACCACTACCTTCGGCACTCGGAAGGTGGCTCAAGTTTATTGATGATGGAGTACCCACACATGCACTATTCTATTTTCGACCTCGTGACATTTCTCAGCTCTCTCTTCCCCCCAGCATCGCTCAGTTTCACAACTGCTATCAACGCCAAGCGGACGATCGCACTGTCGATGTTCAACCTCAAACTCGCTTCTTCAACAAAGTAACTCAAAAGTGGATATTAGCAAGAAAAATGGTACAGTCCATCGCTTGAGACGTAGAAGTGTGCAAGGCAAGTCACGAACAACCCTGCTAGTACCAGATCTGGATTTTGTCAAGGAGTAAAGGTTATGGAAAGTTAGGACAATGTATCATACGAAACACGGGATGGTAGTGGGCAAGCCGGTCACGAACAAGCTTACCAGTACCAGATCTGGTTACTTTTTCCATCTGTACACTGCCAGGTTTGGACTTGGTCAGAGTTGACGATAACCACATTAGTCAACTCCAAGCACAATCCTACACCGGACCACAAAGCTGAGTAGAATATTTGAATAGGGGAAAACGAAACAAATTTTGGCCTTCGAGAGCGGTATGGCCATCAGCGGTGTAGTACCATTGTTGGGCGGGGAGGTTATTGTAACACGCGGAACCATAGAGGAGAACACTTTATAGCTTTTGGATATCATCGACGGAATAGATCATGATGGCCTCAGGAACGACAAGGACAATAACGGTCTTTGGTTCGAAGCCAACCAAGACGTACCGCGGAGCCTCTTCAAGTTGATCGGCATCATTTTGAAACCCCAGGTTCTGGAGGAATGATCACCAAATCCATCCAGACATTAACGAGAAATGGACGTACAAGTGGTCTCAAAAGTGGCTCACATTTCTTCACAAACTTTTCGTCAACGCCGGAGCAAGGATTTGTACGTATGAAGCTCATCAACTCCGGATGTTCCTGCTGCTGGAATATCGCCTCAGTGTCCGCGGAATGTACAAATAGACACTTTGCTCACCAAAGCATAGAGCCGTCGGAGGAAGGAGACAAATTGATCAACTGGTATTACTTCACAGATCGATTGGAGGTGGCTGAAGTCAAAATCAACCACCCTGTTGAGCAGGGGCTTCAGCTTGGCATCTGGGATCTGAATGAAAACGCCCCAGGTATGGGCGGCGACGAAAGACAGTATATCATGTGATATTGAGAGAGCGGGTAGACTGTCCACTCCTTCGTCGGAGTTTGGAGGGCACCACGGTAAACATCCTGAATAGATGACGCTGGTGTTGCTGAGCGCCCGAAATGATGCTTCTATCAACCGAGAACGGTGTAGATTAGGATCCTGTGAATATTCCTCAGAACGGGCGGGGTGGAGCAGAAAGTCGGGAAATGAAGCATGGTAAAAATGTAAAGACTCCTTGGATGCCTCTCCTGGACGAGGTATAGCAACGACAGAGTGGAGGCGTCGAAGCGAGGAATAAAATGATTTCGAATCAATGTTAAGCAGATTGGCAAGGTGTAGTGCAGGAATAGGAGGGTAGACGGAACAAGACCCAAGAAGTTCGAGTGATACTGCCAAGTGGGCAGTTTCTATCGTCCCAAGTACTCCTAGATATAACATGTCGATGGGCCTGAGAGGATTTTTAGTGCCGAGAACACCAGATAAGCCGTCAATAAACTGGAAAATGAGGCTCAGCTGGCAGGCTGGATCAGCAACATCCGGGTCATCGATGAACCTGAGCATGGTGGAGCCATATACGAAGAGGCCAGAAGCCGCATCAACAAGCTTCTTCACGTCTCTTTCCGTGACCGAAAAGGTTAGGCGTAGGCCGAGGTTGTTGTTGTATTTCTTCGCGATGCGTTCAAGTTCGCTTCTAAGATAGAGCTCGATATCCTCCCGGGCACTGGGCTCATCAACTGATAAGTCCCGTTCCCAACACAGATCGGAGAGCTTGCCGTCTGTGAAGAGCTCTTTGAGATGGTGCTCTGGGCGACTACAGATCATCCAGAGGAGGGGAAGTGATGCTAGGGAGCTAAGATCTTCGATGATAAGTCTGGCAAGGTCCAATTGCTCCATGTCCCCCCGGCATTCATCCAGTGCGTCGATGACGATCAGCAATTCCTTCGAGAGTTCGCCCCGCTGTTTTAAGGTAGAAAGTGGTTCGACAAGGAGCTTCTTGAACTGTGTTAGCTTGTCCTTCGTTAGGATCGCAGGGTCGCCTGTTATCACCTCCACGACCAGCTGTTCATATTGGGGGATTCTAGTAGTGAGTTGATAGGAGATGGTGGTAATGAGGCATGCTGGATCATCCTGCTTCTTGGTCCGGGAGATGAAGACGGCAGCACCGAGCAAGCCACGCTCTTCTGCATCCTCTCCAATGGTTTGCGCTACTGCGGACTTCCCCACACCGGCTGGTCCGAATAGCCAGAGTGCATGCTGCTGTCGGTCTTTGTCTTCCAACCAGGTAGTAATTTCGCTCCTGAGAGTTTCCCGCGTTCCTCGATGACAACTGGGCAGTGGGTGACGGGAAGGCGAGTAGAGCTCAGCGTCTAGCAGCGAATGTTTGCGCAGATGATGGGAGCCTCCTGAAATGGGGGATCAGCCGCTTTATCAAGGAATAGCTTTGCGGCAGAACAATCGCACCTTTGCGCGCCCACCTCACGTGCTTGCCGGGCATGGGATGGTAGATGGGAACCAAGTGTACAGATGATAAGTAAGAGATACACGCACTGGGGGCTGTTTCGGATTTACACTGATACCTCGTGATCACGCTCTTGGGTGGGCGACCATGACAGCGCTAAAAATAACCAAATATGAGTATCACTGTATAAGCCTGGACGCTTATGACGAAAACTGGCTGATAATAATGGCATCGTATGGAAAGGGGGAACCCCATCCATATATGAAGCACATTGGCCGTACTGACACACCTACCTCCTCTTTTACCCTTCTCATACTACACACCATCCGCTTGTACTCGCGTATACGCTCGACTTGTTAACACATATCCCATGCCTGTTGATATCCTCGTCTGACTACTCAGTGAGGTCTGTTTTACACCTATATCGCAGACTTACATACTGAGTTCTGAACGTTCCAAGTGAAGCTCGGTAAGACAGGTCGCGGACAGAGCAGCTATTATCGAATCAAAACAAGTATGTAAATGGATGATATAGTTCATGGCGTCCAATGTCTGATCAGAACTGTAGCTACTACTTGGTCATTGACAAAGCTACCTATACCAGATCTGGTTACTGTTCCCATCTGTGCATTGCCAAGTCTGGACTTGGTTAGAGTTGACGGTAACACCATTAGTCAAGTCCAAGCACAGCCCTACAGCACACACCACAAAATTAATTAGGATACTTGAATACGAGAAGGACAACACGAACCTTTGCCTTCGAGAGCGATACGATTGTCAGTGGTGTAGTACCATTGTTGAGCAGGGAGGTTATCGTAGCATTGCCATATTTTCATTCCTACACCATTCCCAGGTGCTCGGAGAAGATGAGTATATGAACCAGAACGACGAAGAGGAGACGTACTAGACCCGGCATCCAAACAAAAGTTCGTTCCAGCCACTCTAACTTTGGTAGATCCACGTTGCAAGACCCAATTTTGGGCACCGGTCCCATTACAGTCGTAACTACGTAACCAAGGAACGTGTTAATCAGGGAAAGATAGATATCAAGATGAGGTGGACGGACGGACATTTGGACAGGGGTACCGTTGGCAAAGTTTGCTCCGCGAACGTCAAGGAATTTGTTGGGGTCCGCACTTGGGTGGAGGGTACGGGGAGGATCAGCAGGTGGGAACTCGCCATCAGGGCGAAACCTGAAGTAAATGAAAGGTTAATCAGTAGTGAGTCACCGGTTGGGAAAGCGGTGGTGGTCGATCATCAGGGTTTCGAGCCATGCATCACGAGGGGAGATTGTGATTAAGAGTCTATAAGAAAGTTGATAAGACGTACGTCACTGTATAGCCCGCGTTTTGATCTGGGCGTTCGTACAAGGGAACTCTGGGCGGAACGCCAGATACAGGAGGTGGGAAGCGAGTCGGGGGCTGTTGGAAGGCGGTGGAACAGGTGGTAAAGGTGCATTGGGCTGTTAGGCAAAAGTCACCGACCTATGATTGGCAATGGATCAGTAATGTTATTATGAGATAAGGTATGGGCGGTGTGGGATGCGTTGCGAGGTCGGCGGATGGGGTGGTGGTCATGAGACGAGGTGAGACGAGATGACAAGATAACGTACAGGAGGTTCATTGGTGGGCGTGATGCTGACTCCAGTGTTGAGGTAGTCCGGATCAATGACGATGTAATAATAGGTTTGCTGCGAGACCAATAAGAGTCTCAGTGCTCGTGTGCTGGTTGGCAGAAGCAGGGTAAAGTGTACTTGTCCGTAGAAACCAGCGCAGGTGGTGCGAATACCGTTGCTCTGGCCACGTTGGCAGTAGTGTAGATGAAGCCACTCCAGTTACTGGAGTAGTCGCAGGAGGTGGAAGCACCAGCAGCGATGGAACCTTCAGAGACACTGTTGATATAAAGATTGATTGAAGATAGGCAATTGTTGACTATGTTGTAGTGGCGCACTGCCGCTGCTCCGAGACTGATGGAGACGATCACAGAGAGAAGGGAGAGAAGCTCGAACGTCGTGGAGAGAGACTGGGACGTTTGGAGGAGAGAAAGGCAAGAGGATGGGCTTGTATGGGCATTTGGGCAGCCCTCGTAGCATCATTGACGGATATTCACAAGAAGGCATTGCTCTAGGTATTACGGGGAAAGAGAGGGGATGTGGGAAGGTGGTCAACTGGGCGGGGGATGCAAGAGTGGAAATAGCTACTCAACGGTGTTGTGAGGGAGGCGGGTTGACTAAGCAGGAATATGTATCTTCGATCTTTCTTAGCATCTCCACGGCGAGGCCCTATGTGATACTGAGATGCGGGAGTGCACGGAGTGGTTGGCAAGAGAAACTTGTAAAACAATCTGCTCGGCGAACTCAGGAGCTAGCATTTATGAGATGGGTACAGGTGTCAGTATGCAAGGTTCTCTTTCGGTTTTCCCCGCGTTTTGGGCAGGTCTCAAATATTGCTTTCGGTATTACTTCTACTGAGCTAGGACCAGTGACGACATATTTTACGAGGAATCTAGTTTATGACGCTCACTAAGACATTCCATGCAATCAGATCAGGCCACTGGTGATGTTGGAATACATACATTCGGCTTCAAGTCAGCGATAAGATAACACGATCCGAGGTAATATATACCGCCACAGCTTTCGAGCCTTCACCAAGTGTAGCACAACGATATTTGTCTTTCGCGAGGCGAGGTCCCTGCAGGTAAACTTATCAATGATAAGTAAAGAAGGCAGAAACTAAAAGCAACGGACGAAGAGCTGATGATCAACGTCATTCAATTTGACAATATTGCGGCGAGCATATTTCTGGAAATGACGTTATACACATCACGATGAAAAGTAACAAATATCGGATACCTGATGCGATAGCCATTCGACAAAATTGCGAAATTGTGTCGCTGGAAGCTTGCGTTCGACGAACCGAAGTTGCGTAAAGTCGAAGTCAAGAATTGAATCGAGCAAGGATGGATCTCCATCATCCCCAGAGTTGATGCATACGCTCCACATATAGGTCGCAGCGTACGAGAGTATATGGTGAGAGACAGAAAGCGCATTCGTCTTGCTTGACTCGGCTGGTTTCCAGGGCAAATTTTTGGCGTAGAAGAGTTTGGTTTTGCCGAGCACATCGAAACAAGCCCGAGCAAAATGGGTATGGATGGCGCGTGTATTCAATGAAAAGGGCTCTGAACGTGGAGGGTTTCTCAGAAACTCGACAAACGAAGTGTGAGAGAAACGCAAGTGGTCGGCTGGTGCCTTGCCTTGCGGAGGAACATCGACGACAGAGTGGACGCGGCGAAGGGCAGAGTAAAATTGCTCCTGGGTGAGATTTAAGAGATTGGCCAAATGCAACACTGGCAGATGAGGGTGGAGGGCGCACGCTCCGAGAAGTTGGAGAGTCACCGGCAAAACACTTTTGTGAACGCGGGATAGAATCTGGTGGTAAAGAGTATCAAGGGGTTTTAGTGGATGCGGGAGGTTTGGGCCAGCTGTAACAGGCGAGTTTTTGATAAACTCCATTACGATCTGCAGTTGCGCTTTTGGGCTGGCGAGGTCGGGATCATCGATGAATTTGATGATAGTCGATGCGTAAATGAACAGTCCCGAGGCGGCGCTCGCAATTACGATTATAATCTCTCCTGTTGGCCAACTTTCACCTGGGCTGAATACGTCCGGTTGACTTTGAATGATCCGCTCGAATCCTTTGCGAATGAACAATTCGATGTCCCGAAGGGATTCTTCACTGTCCATGGGGACCTTTTTTCCACAGACAACGCGTTTCGAAGACACTGAGCACCTCTCGCCGGATGTTGGGCTCGGGGCGACTGCAGATGAGCCAGCGAATAGGAAGAGGGCGGGGAGAGTTGACGGTTTTGCCAATGAGACGAAGAATCTTGCATTGTTCCCTGTCTCCTTGACACTCGTCTAACCCATCGATAATTACAACAAGCTCTTTTTGGGATGGGATCGACGAGAGACCGGACACGGGATCAAGGATAAGCTCCTTGAACTGCGTGGCGAGATCCTTCTTCCTAAGCAACGTCCCATCGCCTGCGAGCCGCCGTGCAATGTGGAAAGCATAGGGTCCACATGAAATCTTTCCTGGCTAGTTGGTGGGCAATGGATGCAAAGATGCAGTATGGTCGTTCTGACCATTTGAGAGAAAGATGACGGCGCCTAATGTCCTGGTCTCTCGGCCCATTCTCCGAGGGTCTGTGCGAGCGCTGATTTTCCCACACCCATGGGACCATGGAGCCATGACACAAGGGCAGCTTGGACGACCCAACCACCCACCTCTTGATTTCATCGATCAATGTAATACGGGGTACCTTCGAGGCAATCTGGTTGTGGAAATCGCGCTCTCGAGTGAAGCTCAGCGCCAGATAGCGCCTCCTGGGAAAGCCGCGCAGCGGCTAGAGCAGTGATCAACACGACTGCTCATCACAGCTGGATACATAGCATGCCAAGCTCTGTGGTGTGCAAGTAGCTGTGATAATGGTTGTGCATCCCTTGCTTGGACTGGTCCATGAATAGCGGGCTGTTGAGGGTGAAGCCACTCGAATTCGCAAATGCACCGGGTCCATCTGTGAAGAGTAGCGATTACGAGTGAGATATCGTATGATTGTTGCATCGCCGTACTGAATTCCACGGACGGAATCGTCCCCTCCGGTGGACGAAGTTGTTGTCCTGCCGCGGACTGCGGGTAACCTAATATACTGATTGGTACACTGACGCCTCTTGTGAACCCGAAACACAATCGCACCACGGGGTGTCGGAATATTGGACAATGTTGCAGAATTTTCCATGTTCCGTGCAGTTGACTCTGGACGCGGCCTTTGATTATGGATGAAGAACTAAGTAGATGGGAGGAGACAAACTAAGACAGTGACTTCGCGAATTCCATGCCCAAATGTTGATCGGGCCACGAGCGCCTTGATAGTGATCACAGGACTACAACACGCTTATCTGTCCTCTGTAGCTGTGTGCGCGATTGAACAAGTTGAACAAGGGACACTTGTTTGGACATGTTAAAGATTTTGCCAGTGCTATTCGACATGGATCTACACCAATATTTAAGTTTCCCGGAGTGTCCACACTGGATAACCGGAACCGCAACATAAAACCAAACTAGAGCTTTTGAATATCATCCGCTGAATAGATCATCACGGCCTCAGGAATGACAAGGACAACGACGGTCTTCGGCTCGAAGCCAACCAATACGTACCGCGGAGCCTCTTCCAGCTGATCGGCATTATTTTGAGACTCCAAGTTCTGGAGGAGTGATTAATAAAGTCATCCAGATGTTAACGAGAGACGGACATACAAGCGGTTGCGAAAGCGGCCTGCATTTCTCCACAAAATTTTTGTCAATATCGGAACAAGGATTTGCGCGTACGAAGTTCATCAACTCTTGGCCACTATTTCGCTGAAACATCGCCTCAGTTTTTATGGAACTTGCATATACGTGCAGACTCACTAATGCATATAGCCATCTGAGGAAGGAGATGAATTGATCAACTGGTATTACTTCACAGATCGATTGAAGGCGGCTGAAGTCAAAATTGACTACTGTATCGCGCAAGAACTCCAATTTGGGATTTGATACTTGGGTGAGAACGTCCCAGCTATGGGTGGCGACGAGAGACCGTATTTCGTGTGATATCGACAGAGCGGGTGGACTTTCTGCTCCTTCCTCATCTAAGTTTGAAGGGCGCCAGGACAAGCTCCTCGAGTAGGCGACACTAGTCTCGCTAAGTGCACATAATGATGCCCTTATCAACCACGAACGGCATAGATCAGGGTCTTGCGAATACTCCTTCGAACGGGTGGGATGTAGCAGGAAGTCGGGGAACGAGGCGTGGTAAAAATGTAGCGGCTCCTCATGGGCCTTGCTTGGATGTGGTACAGCAAGGACAGAATGCAGTTTCCGAAGAGACAAGTAAAACGATTCTGAGTCAACACCGAGAAGATTGACTAGGTGTAACGCAGGGATAGGAGGGTATACAGCGCGGGACGCGACAAGACCGAGTGACGTTGGCAAGTGATCAGTTTCTACCTCTCCAAGTACTCCTAGATATAGCATATCAATGGGTCCGAGCGGGTTGTTATCGCCGAAAACATCAGAGAAACCGTCAAGGAACTTGAGGATGAGTTCCAGCTGTGAGGCTGGATCGGCAATGTCCGGATCACCAATGAATCTGCGGATGGTCGAAGCGTATACGAAGAGGCCAGCAGATGCTTTAACGAGTTTCTTCAAAGCTTTTTCCGTGACTGACCAGTTTCTACGTGGACGAGGGCGGTCGTGGTATTTCTTCCCAATGTGTTCAAGTTCGCTCTTCAGGTAGAGTTCGACATCTTCTTGCGCGCCGGGTTCACTAAGCAGGAGATCCCGCTCCCAGCACAGGTCGAGGAGGCTGCCGTCCATAAAGAGGTCCTTGAAATGTTGTTCTGGACGACTACATATCATCCAAAGGAGGGGAAGCGGCGCTGGAGATTTCAGATTCTCTATGACAAGCTCGACGAAATCCAATTGTTTCTTGTCCCCCCGACATTCGTCCAATCCATCAATGATAATGAGCAACTTCTCCGCCACATAGCCCTGTCGTTTCATGGCGGAGAATGGTTCGACGATGAGTTCCTTGAACTGAGTCTGACTATCCTTCCAGACGGTTGTAATACGAGCCAATAATGCCTCAAAGAAGAACCAGGAATATGGCCGATTTCCGGTTGCGAGTTGATAGGAGATGGAGGCAATGAGATGTGCCGGATCATCCAACTTCTTAGTTCGGGAAAGGAAAATAGCACCACCTAGCAAACTACGCTCTGCCGCATATTCTCCAATGACCTGCGCTACTGCAGACTTCCCCACGCCGGCTGGACCGAATAACCAGAGCATACCCCGCCGTCGGTCCTTGTCTAATAACCAGTCAGTAATTTCGCCCCTGAGGGCTTCCCGCGTTCCTGGGTGGCACCGGGGCAGTGGCCGACGTAATTTGGAGTCGAGCTCCGCGCCTACCAGCAAAGGTGGTTTGAGCGCGCCATGGCCTGAAATAGCGATCAGCTACTTTATCAAGGATTAGGTTTGCGACGGAGTAGCCCCACCTTCCGACACGTTGACCCTACCACCGTTCAGGTGCAACCGTTCGGTTCTCGTAACGAAGGAACCTATCATGCGGCATAAGAGGTTTCATACTAGCGCATCCGGAAAACCCTACTTACAGCGACAATAATCCAAAGTGGGGACAAAGGGTTCCATGAACCCGAACACACCACCCTTGAAGATAATATCCCCTGTTCCTCTGAAGGGATCACCGCCTAAATACAAAATTTAATGGGCCTTTTAGCTGTGAGCTCGGTAGATCCTACAAATTGGCGTTCCCTTGGGAGAGGAAGAAGGTCGTTCCGGAATATTAAAACCGGTGGCATCGATATGCATTAAAGTAGCGTTACGTAGAACAACATTGCGTGCGTTGTAAAAGGGGGCCCCTGTTGAGGAAAAAGAGAGAAAAAGTCGCACGTTAGCACAAAGAGTTTAACGTTACCGGACTTGACAGGTCGTACAAATCGGGTGGGGAGCATGGGTATCACCCGGGTGAGTTTGTGGTTGAGCAACACTCGAGCGATGGATATACTGTATGAAAAGATTGTTCCTAATAAAGTGATGTGCTCCGTGAAAAGAGTGTTCTGTCATACAGCATAAGTGTAGGAACGACGTGTTTCAAGTTTGATAACCGCATACGAGGTTCTTCCTGTGCAGGATCAGCTACTGATTGGATGACGCCGGCGTCGTCGTCGTCGGTGATGTAATGAATGCACTGTATTACAGGCTCATTCAGAACAAAGTCGTGGGCTCCGCGAAAGGGATCACCTATATCACACCGCATATGCATTAGACTAATCGGTTCTATGATATCGGTAAGCTGAATGTGCCTTACGTTCTCCTGTTATAGGATCGGTGTGTGATCGGGCGGCAGAGAGATCATCGCTGGCAGCCACTCTCACATGAACAACCCGAAAAATAGGATTATTCAAAACAGCATTCCGTGCGTACTGAAAGGGACCCCCTGGCACACGGTGTGAGCAATATAACAGTGAGTTTTACATCAGATGAGTTAGATGCAACTTACAGATTGTCGGAAGATCGCTGGAGTTTTCTTCCTCGTGAGATGCTGATGACAGGGAAGAAGAGTCGGCGTTTGCATCCGTGTCCTCAAAGGCCTCCTCAAGTGTTGTTGTACAGATTGTCGGAAGGTCGCTGGAGTTTTCTTCCTCGTGAGATGCTGATGACAGGGAAGAAGAGTCGGCGTTTGCATCCGTGTTCTCAAAGGCCTCCTCAAGTGTTGTTGATCTGTTTACGTCCGACCTCGACTCGCCATCACTGCTGTCACTCCCCTCCGTTACCTCCAAGCTCAAATCCTGTGCAGAGGGTTCGCGATTGGTGCGTGGCGCTGAGACATCGTTGTTGTCTGATATTTTCCAGGGGAGGAGGTGTGAAAGTGCCTTCTTCTGTAGGTCAATGAGATGATGCATGGATAAGAAATGATGAAGAATAAGCGCCTTGCATCGTGCAAGTTGTAGATCTCACGATCACGTTCCCACTTACAGAACCACGTACTGAAAATAACCAAGCAGGAGTGACCCCGAGTCGTGAATCGTTCAAGGTGAAGACTCGCAGGAGATGTCACAAGGAGAACAAGGGTGTTGAATTCGAAGTTTGTGTGAGCGAACAACGCGGTTCATGACGTCCATCGCTTGAAACACAACAAATTGTGCATAGGTAGTATGTTCACCAACCAGCCTACCAATACCAGATCTGGTTACTGTTCCCATCTGTGCATTGCCAAGTCTGGACTTGGTTAGAGTTGACGGTAACACCATTAGTCAAGTCCAAGCACAGCCCTACAGCACACACCACAAAATTAATTAGGATACTTGAATACGAGAAGGACAACACGAACCTTTGCCTTCGAGAGCGATACGATTGTCAGTGGTGTAGTACCATTGTTGAGCAGGGAGGTTATCGTAGCATTGCCATATTTTCATTCCTACACCATTCCCAGGTGCTCGAAGGAGATGAATATATGAACCAAAACGACGAAGAGGAAACGTACTAGACCCGGCGTCCAAACAAAAGTTCGTCCCAGCCACTCTAACTTTGGTAGATCCACGTTGCAAAACCCAATTTTGGGCACTGATGCCATTGCAGTCGTAACTACGTAACCAAGGAACGTGTTGATCAGGGAAAGATAGATATCAAGATGAGGTGGACGGACGGACATTTGGACAGGGGTACCGTTGGCAAAGTTGGCTCCGCGAACATCGAGACATTTGTTGGGATCCGCACTTGGGTGGAGGGTACGGGGAGGATCAGCAGGTGGGAACTCGCCATCAGGACAAAATCTGAAATGAATGAATATTGGTCGGTCAGTAATGAGTCACCGGTGGTGATTGATCATCAGGGTATCGAGTATTGCATCACGAGTTGGGAGGTTATGATTAAAGAGCCTACAAGAAGTTGATAAGACGTACGTCACTGTATAGCCCGCGTTTTGATCTGGGCATTCGTACAAGGGAAGTGTGGGTGGAACGCCAGATACAGGAGGTGGGAAGCGAGTTGGGGGCTGTTGGAAGGCGGTGGAACAGGTGACGGAGGTGCATTGGGCTGTTAGGCAAAAGCCACCGACCTATGATTAACAATGGATCAGTAGTGTTATTATGAGATAAGGTATGGGCGGTGTGGGATGCGTTGCGAGGTCGGCGGATGGGGTGGTGATCATGAGACGAGGTGAGACGAGATGACTAGATACATACAGGAGGTTCGTTGATGGGTGTGATGCTGACTCCGGTGTTGAGGTAGTCCGGATCAATGACGATGTAATAATAGTTTTGCTGCGAGACCGATAAGAGGCTTAGTTGCTCATGTGCTGATTGGCAGAAGCAAGGTAAAGTATACTTCTCCGTAGAAACCAGCGCGTGTGGTGCGAACGCCGTTGCTCTGGCCACCGTTGGCAGTAGTGTAGATGAAGCCACTCCAGTTGCTGGGGTAGTCACGGGAGGTGGAAGCACCAGCGGCGATGGAACCTTCAGAGACGCCGTTGATGTAAAGATTGATGGAAGATGGGCAGTTGTTGACTATGTTGTAGTGGCGCACTGCCGCTGCTCCGAGACTAATGGAGACGATCACGGAGAGAAGGAAGGGAAGCCTGAACATCGTGGAGAGCGATTGGGATGTTGGGGGGGAGGGGGGGGCAAGAGGATGGGCTTTTATGTGCATTTGAGCGGCCCTTGTGGCACTTTTGACATTTATTCATAAGAGGGTATTGCCCTGGGCGACTACGAGGAAAGAAGATTGGATGCGGGGAGAGGTGGCCGGTCGGACGGGGAATACAAGAATGGAAATGGTGATCAGGGTGTTGTGAGGGGAATGCTGACTAAGCGAGGATATATGTTCATTGGGTTTGTGTCTGACCCAGCTCACAACCATGGCCAACATCGACAGTCCCTCAGCCTCTCACCCAGCACAGCTCGACCTCCGCCATATGACGTCTGCTGGCCATCTCTCCTCCCAACGCTCTCCCCACAGAGCCTCTCAGCATCCCCGCCTTGGCTCGCGCTCCCCAAACTCGATCCCCTCTTCTCCAACTTCTGTGTATGATCGTCTTTCTCTTCACTTTTATCATCTACTAATCTCGTCTTTTCAGCCACTCCTCCTCTTCCGCCATCTTCGAGCGTGACATAGAACCCGTCGTTCCCCCCTCCCCTCCCTTCCTCGCACACCAGAACCCACACCGCATCCCGAGGGCCAAAGGCACAGAACAACTCGAGCACTCTGTACCGTCCGTTCTCGACAGCGCTGCCTCCATTCTCGCTACTCTCGATGACTCGGGTGAATCCGTTGACCACGTAGCAGTCGTTGCACCCGCATCCACCAGCCCAGCATTCGATTCCATCCTTGCACGAGGCACCAGCAGCGGTTTTGCAAGCCCCATTGGCAGTTTCAGGAGCCGCAGTCCCAGCCCCCTCGGCCTGCGTGTCGCAACGGGCCCAGGCCCGATGCCCCGGACGGATCTGCTCCTCAACATTCCTCCGACGACGGCGAGTCCTCAAGGCACCTCTGGCCCAGCAACTACCCTTTCCAGTCCTACACATTCAATTGTTCCCTCTTTGCCTGTACAAAACGCTGTTCCTATGCCAGCAAAACCCACCGTACAGACAAACACAAATCCGGCAATGACCACCTCACCACCTGCCATCGTGACTCCAACTTCGGCCCATTTCTCCACAACCTCGTCCGTTGAAAGTGGAGACTCTTCGCCTGCCACTTCCACAGCATGTGAACATACTGCCACGCAAGCGGTATCTTCGGAAACACCAGCATCAACATCCGCGCCGTCATCACACTCTCCATCAACATCCCATCCCCAATCGGGAACAACTCACCAATCCCAATTGTCTCCTCACCTCACAGCTACCATCCCCACATCAACATCCGCCTCCGCTCCCGTTCCCGCCTCTGTCACCACCCCTGCACCCGTTCATCCGATCACATCACTCACACCCATCAATCTCGCATCGCCTACCTCCTGGACCTCTACCCTTTCCCACCCCCCTTCGCCCACCCACGCACCCACTAAACGTCTTTCATTCATGTCCTACTCCGACCTCCTGTCATCGACACCCACGTCTACTCTACCCCTATCATCGCTTACCACATCTGCCTCCTCCGTGGAGCCTCCACCTCATATTCCGAGCGTTAGTGGTTTGAACCTCGCTAGCGCTGCCCAGCTCGGCCTCTTGAATGCCGCTAATTCCAGCCCTGGTGCTGCTCATGGTGCTCCCGGGAGTGTAAAGGGCGGCGGCATGACGAGTAGTGCTGCCACCTCGTTGCGCGGGTTCGTCATGGGTCCTATGGGTGGCATTACACATGCTGGAAAGCGGGATAGTATTGCGATGTTGGATGATGTTGGTGGCGAGTGGGAAAGGGAGGGACTCGGGAGGGGGTTGGAAGAGAGGTTGGAGGCGCTGATTGCTCTCCCTCCGCCACAGCTTCATCCTCAGCCTCAGCCGGTCGTTGCGACGAGAACTTAGACTTTTGCTCGGATGGATTTGTTGTAAGAATATTGGAGGGTGACTCTATGATAAGTATTCGTTTGGCGCTTTTTGGCGATTGAAGCTCCTTAATGACCTCCCCCGTATGTGTACGAGAACGTTTAGTTGATTCATATTATGCTTCTCCTTTCCGACTTTGATTTGTTTTCTTTTTTTTTGGCTCTTTGTTATGCCGGTTGGAAAAGATCGTAATGCCCTTATTTTATGTTTCTGGAATTATTTTCTTGACACCTTGGTATCGTAACGTATCAAATTTATATGAAGTTGAGCAGGGGATGTCTGACAGGTTCGGTTCTGGTGCCTAGAGGCTGAGATCCTTGAAATTGAAGTGACACGTTGCGTGTCTGCCCATGAACCAATTGCACATCTAGTTGCAGCCATACTCGTCTTTGCTTGAGAACCACAGAGTCCGAATCCCGTGAATCAGACCAACATGCCAGGTGTTCCTTAAGCATACATCCTTCCTTTGGTCGCCATCTTCCGTTTATTCATCATTCTCGCCGTTGCGTTTACCTCTTGGATTTACCTCACCTTCCGACCACTTCACTCGTGTTTCTCTCACCCATTATGTCATGACAGGAGGTGCAAGACACCATGTTTCATATCCATTCAGTTGAAGAAGGTAGGGGGTACTCTATGCGTTAGTCCAGAAGTTGATCGTGGCTCGTGCCATGGGAAGCATGCAGTTCCCCATTGTAATGCTAGATTGGTTCGTGGCGGAATCGGAGTAACCAATCCTATGGCTTCATAGTCCTCGTCGAGTTGGTAGCAAGAACTTTTGACAGACTGTGTATTCGGATGCTTTCTCACCTTATATGGTACTTTAAGTTCGGCGAGTGTGTAGCGATTGAGTTTTCGGAAGTGAAGCCTCGGGTGTTGTCATGGGAGACCATTCTTGAGCTCGTCCAGGAGCTTTTACAGTGTATACTCACCCGATGGAGAGATACAGTTCGGGGACGTTGCAGAGGCTTGCTGGTGCCCTCGATGAGTACGAGTATTTTGAAGCCAATGGTGGATTATTTAGGTACGTCCTTGAGGATGCAGTTCGTATAAGCTCGCCAACCTTGTCTGCCATCTTTCTATTCCCCGTTGGCCCTTTCTTGTACGTCCGACCTCCCCATTACCGCGCATGCTGTTGCTATATCCTTCGCTCTCCGAATTACTAACAGTTGTTGGTTGGTTCGCTGTACCGATGTTCTTGCTATCAGAATCTCGATGTGGATCCAGGGTATGAAGGTGATATTGGACGTCCTCGATATGTGTTGGTCGGTGACGTAGTATCAGTGGTTGTAGCGTTTCTCGGCGTTAGAAGCGATGGCCATCTATTTTCCGGGAAATATCGACGACATATAATTGAAATCACAACGCCGCATATATTACTCACCCTTGCGACGTATTGGGAATTGACTTGTGTTCTCAAATGAGAGCACTAGAAAGGTGAACGATTATCGTTTTTATTTTTCATGTCTCCTGTTCGCCCGGCGCAGGTTGCCGTGCGGGCCGCGGCCTTGAGGGAGACTTCTCCTCTACTACCTTTGAATTGGATCCGGCCCAAAAGGTTCCCACTAACGCCGAACATAATTCATATCTCACTCGAAGCTCCTCCATGAGCATGACATACTGGTTTCTGCCGTTTGTCGGCGTTCCTCATCGCCCTCTCACAGGGTTTTTGTTCTCAAATGCAAAATCGGGCTCTCAAATCATGCATGCCACTTTCGCCGGCTATATCCAAGTTGACCTGTTAAGTGTCCCGAGTGCCAACCGTGGAGGAGCCGCAGGGTCGGATGGGAGGGGGTTACGACGAATAGCGTCGCTACGTCGGTAGGAAGGTTTGTCGTGGGGTTCTGACTCCTAGGGGCTAACCCGCGCAGGAGAGCGATACCTCCCACATATATGTAGGGCATCCTGAGGTCCTAGTTAAGGCATTCATTGGATTGGTGCCAAGTGACCAGCAAGTCACGCCTTGTTATATTGTGGCATACTCAGCCCGATGCAGAATGCGGCCTATCCGTGGGAAAATAGTTTCGCCTATGGTGGGGATTAGGACCTCGCAACCCGATTCAAACTTTACTATTTTTACACAGCGCAGCACGCTTTAATAGGTTAAAAGGTGCATGGCGCACAGCATTATCGACCGACAGTATATCTGGTATTAGACCATGCCACCTCTACTTACTCCCCCCCTCGACTTCGAAACCGTCACCGAGCGTCCCCTTATCACTCAAGAACTCCAGTAGACCCGTTCCAATTGCAACATGTCTCCCTTAAGATCCGTCAGGCGCAACCCCTCTCAACTGAAACCGCGGAGGGAACGAGTAACAGCTTCGGATAGTTACCACCCTTCACGGAAGAATGAAGGCTCTAGTGTTAACAGCACCTCACTCATCGCCTCCACACCGTCACCTTCATACTTCCCTCTCCAATCTTCAATCAATTTTTCCCCTTTATTGCTGGACCCATCTTCTAGCCTTCGTAACCCAGGTTTTCCCTCTGGTAAGTGAAAGACACCCTCGGTTTTTCTTGACCCATCTTAGACAAGACTATGTATTCATCAACAATATACAGAATATCAGGCTTCCTCGAGGCATTCTTATGCAAGCGACGGATGGGACTCAATTGATCATGCTACTCAACTGAATCAAGATTTTCCGAAGACACTGGCTGAAACTGTTTCCTGGCTGAATGGTGAGGATCGAGCCAGTGACATCCTATGGCTCTGTGGACTCGAGGGCTCAGGAAAGACCGCGCTGGCCAAGGCAGTTGGAGAATGGGCGGACAGGGAGGGTTTTCTGGGCGCCGCCTTTTTCAATGTCCACAACCGTGGCCAAGACGTGGATCCATCGCGCTTCTTCGTGGCACTAGCACATAGTCTGGCAGCGCAAGACGTGGAATATAAACAACTTGTCGAAGCGCAACTCACTGCGTATCCTTCCTTGCTAGAAAGGCCTCCATCCACTGTCCTAAGGAAACTCATTATCGAACCATTTCTCACTGTCAGCCTTCGGCGCAAACTTCTCATAATCATCGATGGCCTGGACGTGCACCAGAAAGGCGGACATTCACTGGTCGCTAGTCTCATCGACGAGGCCTTGTGCCTCTCAGAGGCGCACTCACCCCTCCTTTGGATGATATGCTGCCGCCGTGAGCCTCACCCTCGACACGAGGTTTCCCATATACAACTTACGTGTGGGCGGACCGAGCCGTTGTCTGCTTTTCTCCCCACAAGACGCAGCCTCGAGACTTTCCTCCGGAACAACTTCGCACGCATAAGGAGTATATTCCCTGTTGGCCGATCCCATCCACATACAAAAATAGACCTAAACTGGCCATCCGACTTGGACTTTGAGCAGGTTCTTGATGGAGCTTGCGGTTTCCCCGTTTTCGCACCTACGCTCATCGAGTTCATCAGTGATCCCGTCCATGGTGATCCATATTCAAGATTCCACGCTATCATCACCTCCATGAATTCAGCCGGCATAACTGACTATGTTTATGATCGTTTTCAAACCCTGTTCCGGACCATCCTATCCAGCATTCCGCGCCATTCGCTACCCAGTGTGATGCAACTTCTTGCAGCACACGCTACTCACTCCTCATTACCAGCCCTTCAGCTGGCTAATCTTCTGGGCCTTGACCAATCCACTTTTTACTGCTCCCTCAGCCAAGTGCGTTCAGTCGTTGAGGCCCCGCCCCAAGAGATCGCTTCCAGAGAGCCATTGCAATTCTTTCACGACTCGTTCGCTTCTTTGCTTCTAACAATCTGCAAGCAAGGTGTATTGGGTCTTACCGAGAACGTCATATGGTCGAAGATTTCGGTAAGGTGTTTTCGCGTTCTGAGCCGGACCAGGATTTCATACTCCCAAAGTTTATCCTGGGGATCGACTCCATCGACTGCGGGAGGTTTAAACCACTGTGAGAATGACTTATTGGTTTCGTGCCGCTTATCAGTGTTTGCCGCTATGCACGCTTAGGAGTTTTGCACGCGAGTACAGAATCCAGCGTTCGAATTCATCCATAATTCATTTTCCAATTTCAACTTTCGAACATTAGGGTGTGTGTCTGGCATTATTCCGGTACAAGATTTTCTCGGGTTCATCCTCTGGTTGTACCGCTCGGTAAGCTGCTAGCCAATTCACACGTACCGTGAAACCGATGGAGCACGAAAGACAAATCTCAATTTCCCTTTGCGCAACATCGTTCGCGTGAAGGGCTATTCTGAACTGGATAATGAGCTTATTAAGAAGTGCAAAGCAATCGCCAGGCCCCTTGTGTATGTTCCTAATCATCTTTGCGACAACATAATCTAATATGATATAAGGTTCTCGAGGTCGAAGCGCATGAAACCATACTTGCCGGATCTCCGCGTTATGTGTTACTTGGCTACGGGGTCAACACGGTGATTGTTATCCTCATTCCCGAACCCGTGACTTTCTATTCGAAGGAATGTCTTGACCATATGTAAAGCTTGCATACTATCTTGACCGGGACTATCGGTTGCAATGCTGTAGCGAAAACAGTCTGCAACAAAAGCTCCAGTGTGACAGTCACCACAAGGGATGGCCACTCCTTTCTCCCACCATCGATCTCCTGTACTGTTGTCGGCCACTGCCCCAGGATAGGATTCCTTTCCCTAGCTAAATGATACCATTTACTATTATGTTGCATATTAGCTATTTATTTATACATAGCTCATCGATATGGAGAGAATTCTTGGGTCCGAGCGTCTATCTGATTCTTAAGGCGCCTACCCGATACAGGAACCTGGGTATTTAGTTGTGTGACTGTTCGAAGGGCTTATCAGACTCAGCATCTGCGACTCTCATATTTCCCGCCATCTGGTCGTCAGCCAGCGATAACCACCGTCACTATGGCCGGCCACCCCCCTTTCCAACGACACTCCCAAAGTAGTGCTCAGCCTTTTGGGCAAGGTTATCCGCCTACCACCACAGGTTTTCCGCCTTTTACTGGAGGCTATCCACCAACTACAATGAATCCCTCGAACATGGGATTCGTCCCTCCAACAATGCAGACAGGTATGACCTGATGGCCTTCACTTCGAGGCCTACGTCTTACACTTTGCAGGCATACAAGGAGGCAATTTCTTTCAAGGGGCGACCGGCTTGACCTTCCACAATCCAACTATGACGGACTATTCTACCACTACCATTAATAACTACAACTACATCAGTCAGGGCATGCCAGGTACTCCTATACCAGTCCTTGTCTGTGATGGTATTGCTAAGTTAATACAGTGCTTGGACGGCTCTATGAGGCTTCAATAAAAGGAACAGAGATCGACTCTCAAGCTCGCCATCCTCCTCCACGATGCCATAGAGATACTCGCGTGTCTCTTATCAGCGATATCACCGCTTGGGTGCAAGACGGAAAGAGACAGTGGGACATGATGTGGTTATTCGGCTTTGCAGGTGTGGGAAAGACGGCCGTAGCACAGACTATTGGAGAGGGGGCAATGGATGACTCCACCCTTGGTGCCGCTTTCTTCTTTTCCAGAACGCGCAAACAGAACGACCCATCTCGCGTCTTCATTTCCATCGCGTACCAGCTCGCTGTTCGAAACGAGCAGTACCGACATCTAGTCACTTCACAACTCGTGACGGACCTTGGTCTCCTGCAGAAGGACATGCGAACCCAGTTCAAGAAGCTCCTCATCATACCCTTATCCGCCCTAAAGCTGGAGAAAAAGCTCTTGATCATCGTTGACGGGTTGGATGAGTGCAGAGGAGATGACGCACAACGCGAGATTATTCGTCTTATCAGCGATGCTGCCAAATCTTCTTCTCTTCCTGTTATATGGATGATCTGCAGTCGCCCCGAATATCACATCAAGCATACCTTCTCGAACCCTGATCTCCAAATCGACTGCTGGAGGAAGGAACTTCCGGTTGACGACCCTGAGTCTCGACGAGATATCGAAATCTTTGTCAGAGCTGGATTCCAGGAGATCATGGTTGCCTATCCGACTGTGGATGCGGCAGAGGACGGAACCTGGCCAGCGGAGGATATAGTAGAAAAGATTGTTAGCGCGGCGTCCGGCCTCTTTGTCTATGCGTCGACTATCATCAAATTTATTGGTGATGAAACATACGCTGATCCCGATTCTCAACTTCAGGCCGTCATCACATTCATCGATGACTCCCCAGCGAAGGCCATCACAACGAATCCACTTCACTATCTCGACAAACTCTATGAACAAATCCTCTCCGATGTGCAACGTAACTTGTTGCTACTCGCGCTTCAGCTTCTCGGGACCTGCGCCCTGTATCCACGCCTGTCAGTTCTTCAGCTGGCTAATCTCTATGGCCTCAGCCAAAGCAAGTTCAACGCTACGCTTCACCGATTGCACTCCGTCGTGGACATTCCACCTCTTGAGAAAGCTTCCCAAGAGCGCTTAAGCTTCTTCCACGCTTCTTTCCTCGACTTCCTAAAGAGCCCTGCTCGCTCAGGTCGGTTCGCACTGAACTTGAACGCCATCCGTGCGAGCTTTGCTAAGGCCTGCTTCAGCGTCCTTGGCATGACTAAGCTCAGGTATGCTAAGACTTTGGCTTGGCCCCCAAAGGCCGGGGATATTCCCGCCTTCTCTCTCGCGCATGAACTCCTCATGTATTGCACCGCTAACGTCTGGTCTGCCTGTACCGATCTTGGAGACGCCGGGGATCCGGCTCTATTCGATGTGATTGTCAATTTCAGATATCCTTTCCTTCGCTTCATTGAGGATAAAATACCCGTGTCGGAGTTCTCGGATTTCACTCTGTGGTTGTTGAAGCAGGTGTGTATTCGTCGGGTTTGGTCTTGGGTTTGCTTCGCTGATGTATCCTCCAGATTAAACTACACAACCTGAAAGAGATCATCCGGCCTGTGAAATGGAAAGATGAAAAACTCCGAGAGACCTTCGTCAGCCTCCACCTCGCTTCTCTTCCGATACCCTGAGTACTGATACCTGAGACAGGGCTCGACCACTGTAGAAGGCACGAGCAGCAACTCTCTCCGCTCTTTTACCCTCGGAGCGGAGTCTGGATGTGTCACAGTTATGCTTAGTTCAGACTTCGTCATTTTGTCATGTGAGGATTAGTGTTGATCGCGAAATGCCTCAGATTTTCTGGAATGCTAGTTTCGCTGACAGGGCTTGATCACTGTAGGAGGGGATGAACAGCAACTCTCTTCGTTCCATTGCTTTCGGAACGGAGTCTAGATACGTCACAGTTATGCTTAGTTCAGACTTTGCCATTTTATCATGTGAAGGCTGATCGCAAATTGCCTCGTTTTCGTTCCCACTACGGTTGGATCCCGCCCTGGCGCGACTGTTACCTTACGTACCTCACGTGCATCTCACAAGACAACTTGTCGCTTCGATCTGCCATACAGTGAATCACATTGATAATACCGATCTTGAGTCCAAGTCCCAAATCAGAACGGGTATAAACGCAGGTACTACTACGCGGCTTTGCACCAGCCATCACTGTTTCTGATGAAGTTAATGCTACCATCGGGCTGGGTCTGACCACCAGCATTATCAGCGTCTTCGGGGCCATGGCAATGAGTGAACAACGCGCAAGTTAGGAGGGGGCTTCCGTCCTGCGAGATGATTAGTACCGTTGACGACTGGTTCTGTCCCGGCCAACTCACCTTCCCATTGACGTCATGATAAGCTGAGACGTGGCGGTCAGCTAGATGTTATAGGGAACATTGAACACTCACTGTTGACGAAGTTGCAACCTTCAACGCTGTTACACATTTCCTTGCAATCTATGCGGGAGATAGTAAGCGCCATGACGTTCACAGAGACTTTGGGCCTCACCATCGACTGTTTCGACCAAGCCAAAGGTCATATAATCGTCGGCCTGGACGGCAGCGGTGATGTTATAGAAGGTCTGAGTATATCCATCAGTCGGAGTTGGGGTCGGCTTGGTAGTGGTTGAAGTGGTCTTCGTAGTGGTTGGCTTAGTATTGGTAGGCTTCGCGGTCGTGGTGGTGTGGTGGTGGGGAGGGGGCTTGTGGGGTGGGTACTTAGGTGGGCAATGCAGAGCGCCAGGGAAGTACTTGAGCCAGTCGCAGATGTCCTGTGGAAAGCCGAATAAGTGCACTGAACAGGAAGTTGACGGTTTTTTTCTTACACTGTTCAAGCAAGGAATACCAGGGTACTTGCCCGGATGAGGACCGTAGTACCAGCCTGGCTTGCTTCCAGGCTTCCACGGAGGGATGGGTGAGCCGTAGTGATTTTTCGACGTTAAGTCTTTGTTGAGCTTGGCGAAGATCGTAGGCCCAAAGTCAAAATCGAGGACGGCCGCGTCTACAACAGGCAAAATCGTAGCAACAGCAACGGAGACCAGTGTGAGGATGCGCATATCGTAGAATGAGTGTAAGGAGAAAGCCGCGGGGTGCAGTTGTGGATGCAAGTCGGACGTGTTTGTTTTATAGGACATCCAAAAAGCACTCTATGAGAATTACGTCCAGGGTAATTCCACCCAAGGTCTCTCTCGAATGTTTCCCGAGCATGATACGGACAGCGAAGCCGGCCAGGTCCCAACAATGCCATTGAAAGACGCGTCTGATCATATCCAAGCACACCATGGGTATTTGTTCCTGGTAGATGACATTTATCAAATGTCCGGACACAACGCGGGGGTAGATCTAGGGCCAAGGAGACTCCACGTAGATTTTTTGATGCTACATGTCTGAGAACAGCTCTTGTTCTTAGTTGATACTGCGAAGGGACATTGAGGGGATCTTCCACGTTCGCATTCTCGCGTCCAGCGGTCGTGATTCTCGAGGTTGTTATAGTTTGTATGTGTGAGAGTGCTTCTATCGTGTTTCGTGTCGGCTCTTCGAATACGATTCGTGAATGATGACAGTCAGGCACAACAAGGAACGAGCCTGTCGCCCCATGGGAACCATATGCATTACTACGGTATTCAGTCAAATAGCTTGTCTCTCATTCCAAGTGTAGACGTTGTTCGGGCCTTTTCATCGAGAAACACGTTGATCGGACGCGTCGAAACGTCAGTGGTGTTGATTCGGACGCGTATTGAGAGTGACGGAGAAGAAAAAAGAGCGATCACTCAATCATTGATCGAACCTCATCAGAAGTCGGCAGCAAGACGGGTTCACAGGCCAGGACAGCTCAGGACAGGACAAGGTGAATGCAAATTGTCGGCATCCTCCCGTCAATCCTGGCATACGCCTTTGTAGTACCTGTTTTGGCTGGATTCGAAGTTGATGGTCATCAGGCGTTCTTCCTTCCGCTTCAGACGCTTTTTATCGCCGTCGTGAGATCACGAAAGCTAACGGGCAGTGATCGATGCTCGCTGATCGATGGCAGTGTCAGCTGAGAATACCTACAGAGACCGTTCGAGATCCCCTATCCCCGTGAGGAAGCATACCTCTTTTTGATTCTTTAACCAAGAGAGATTGCAAACTCAATTGAAGGACATGAAGGAAACCTGCTTATCCTGAGGGGACAGGCTCGAAAAGTGGGAAACGTTGCAAGCATGCATTGTCTTCCTTCTTAGCTTCTGTCGAATTCCTCACGAGGTACTCGTTACCAGATGTGGCGTTGCACAGTCGGACAAATGTATTTTTGATATTTTAAACGAGAACACGCGGTCAAGGTTGCCACAGACACAAATACAAGACTATTCAGATCGAAGTTCACTGCCAAGACATTAACTGCACTCCAGAATCGGGCCAGCGCGACTAATCCTTGCACCAGCCATCGCTGTTGATAATAAAGTTGATGCTTCCATCTGGCTGGGATTGGCCACCTCTGTTGTCTGCGTCTTCGGCGCCGTGGCAGCGTTTGAAGAGGGCGCAGGTCAAGAGCGGGCTTCCATCCTGGATTGGAAACGTTAGTTAGTTCGTCATCTGACACTGTCTGGATTCGTACCTTGCCGTTCACGTCATGGTAGGCTGAGTTAAGTAAATGAGCTACCTAATCGGACGAGTAATGCGATTATATAGACTTACTGTTAAAGAAACCGCATCCTTGGACCGAGTTACACATAGCCTTACAGTCTATTGGTCCATTGGACTTGGGAACAATTCGCTGTCACGCAGGTGGTTAAGTACTCACCGTTGACGGTCTCAACCAAACCAAAAGTCATGTAGTCATCTGCTTGAACAGCAGCGGTGATATTGTAGAAAGTCTGGTGATATCCATCAGATGGTGGTGGCGGAGGAGGAGGATATGTCGGAGTTGGTGTAGTATGAGGTGGCTTGGTGTAAGTTGGCTTAGTGTGAGAAGGTTTGGTATGAGGCGGTTTGGTGGTATGCGGTTCCTTGGTGGTGTGCGGTTTCTTGGTTGTATGAGGCTTTTCAGTGGTATGAGTTTTTGTGGTGTATGGCTTCGTGCCGTGAGGAGGCTTCTGCGGTTTAGTAGTATGGGATGGCTTAGGTGGAGGTGGCGGAGGATAATGGGGCGGAGGCGGGGGAGGATATGCGTGGGGACAGTGAAGGGCAGATGGGTACTGGTCAAGCCACTTGCAGGTGTCCTATCAATCGTTCCGAGATCAGCGTAACGCACAGTGTTAGACTAATGCATAACATACGGGCCTCAAGTACAGGGTCCCGGGGCTCTTCTCGGGGTGAGGACCATAATACCAGCCAGGCTGGCTACCAGGCTGCCAAGGAGGGATAGGCGAGCCATAATGGTTGCTCTCGGTGAGGTCCACCCCCAGCTTTGCTACAATGCTGTCGGTCATGGATTCTGCCGGCGCTGTGATCACTGACGGGATCAAGCCCGCAATAATAGCGGAAATCAAAGTAGCAGTGAGCATATCGTTCGACCAGTACACCTAGGGATTGTCCACGGGGATTATAGAGCTACACAGGCATTGCTTTTATACCGCATTTGTTGATGTCTGTATTGGCTTCAGGAGCTTAAATCAAGAAACTTCCAATTTGCCCGTAGAAGACTCCTCGGGATTGAGGCGTATCCGAAAGGGAAAAAAAAGAACCTAGCAACGATTTGGCACGTCGAAATACGGCGCATCTTCTATATGTCGCCTGCGTTGTCGAGGTGACTTCGGCGAACAGTCGAAGCCGCCACATATGACGGTAAGAGAGCGGCGGAGCCAGGGTACTCGGATTGGAGAACATGGTTCTACCTTCGACTTTTGGCGACAAGGTTGCTGGTGATTGAAGCCTATTGAAGCGCAATTGGCTTCAACGACAGTCAACGACTCAGCCTACCGTCGGGACTCTGCAGCTTCCATATACTTCTTTTACGCTATTACTTACGTTGGCAACATCTCTGAGGAAAGAGGGGTACTACTTTCAGTCGACATTGCTCATAAATCACTAAATATATCTCACGCGCGAATAGATACTTTCTGTTCCCGTTCCAGGGATCGCACCTTCTAATCTTGTCAGGTGAAGGGGTATGAAGTGGTGATTGGGTTACTGATATCGAATCTAAAGCCATTCTGGAACTTTGGAAACCAGGATGAGCCCACTGAGATTTTGAAGTTTGAACTTGCGGCGTTACTTGGACGTCTACCGGAGCCCAAAGACGTTGCAACAAGACGTCGCTGTCGCCAACAAGGCCGGCTTATTCAATGTTCAGAAAATGGTTTCTTTAGTCCGTTCACATAGCTCCAATACACATAAATTATCCGGGTATATAAGCCGCCTAGAACACAGCATTCCTCCAGTTACCTAAGCGCCAGCCCCAGGAGTGGTGGGGTCAGCAGGGTCAGCGGGGTCGGTGGGATCAGTGGGATCGGTAGGGTCGGTTGGGTCAGTGGGATCGGTAGGGTCAGTCGGGTCGGTGGGATCAGTTGGCTCTGTAACTTTGCACCAGCCATCACTGTCGGTAATAAAATTGACCGTGCCGTCTGGTTGCGGCTGACCACCGGTATTGGTCAAGTCTTCCACACCATGGCATCCAACATAGAGCGAGCAAGTCAGGAGAGGACTCCCACCCTATTTGTAACATCATTATTAGCGCTGCCATAAACTGGTATTTTTTGAGTTGCACCTTTCCGTTGTTGTCATGGTAGCCTTTAAGAAATTTAGTTAAATATACTTAACGGAGAATGGACGTAACGCACTGTTTGCGAACCCGCAGGTGGGAACGGAGTCACAAAAGGCCAAGCAATCTATGAGAGCCCAAGTTAAAGAATTGGCTGAGGATGAATGTGAAAAATGCCCACCATCCGTTGTTTCAACGAGGGCAAAGGTGAGGAAGTCGGTTCCTTGCACAGCGGCCGTTTGGTTTGTGTAGGTCAAAGTGTAGTCCTCAGGCGCTGCCTGACGTGGAACTACGATAGCGCTGGCGAATGCGGCAGCGATCGTGATTGAGGACGCGAATTTTGCGGTAAACTGCATATCGAGAAAAAGAGAGCGGCGTAGAGGGAAGTTCAGAGTCGAAACTGAAGTTTTACTCTAATGCGTAAGGAGTTTTATAGTGCTTGGGTCGTGAGGTGAGAAATTGAGCATAAGGTGAGGGCTTTCGAGTTTGACATAATAGTCACTGACGGTCTATCGTATACCGCTTCGATTCTGTACCTTGATAACTCCACCTGGACGTGACGGACAGACTTGAACCTTTTGATTGTCAGAGGTCGAGAATGATCCGAACGTATGCCATGAAGATTCATTTCGATGCCTCGAACACGAGATTGGGATGATTCCCAGAGCAATCTCGTCTGACAGGTTCTCTGTAGGATTTCACAGTCAGTCCATCAACTACATGTCTCAGTCCCAAACGTTTCAAACACTTCAAACTGAGAGTAATACTGTACCTGTAGACGGGTCATCCGAGTATCCAGCTGCGATCAGATCAAGGCGAATGATGTTGGTTAGCACCTTGGACGTAGCTTGACGCCCTAATTCCCTGAGCAGGGTTAGACCAAGAAATCTGTGCGGTGCGGCATGATCCGAAGCAGCCGTCCTCGAGCCGCAGTTTGAAAGCGCTAAGAAGCAGAAGGCACACCGTCCCTCTTGTTGGTGATGGCAGATGCGCTGTCAAAGAAGGCAATATGGCCGTTCTGGCCCGTTCATCCCGATTGGTTGGCCGTGCACGGAGCCCAGATCATTGGTATTGCTTCCAGATATGACAGATACGACGTGAGAACGAGAGGGCATAGAGGGTTTATCGCACGAAAGGGAAAACAAGAAGTGACCCCAGTGTTGTATTTCACTGTGCCTGTCGGATGCTTCCCGAGCCGGAAAGATGGAGCAGCAGTTATTCGATGCATAAGAAGATCAAGGAACTTGATTCAAATTTTCTAGCATTGCTTACTGATTCACCACACTCCTCGGCTAATCTGGCGGCATTGCTGGTCATGTATTCTCAAAGGTCCAGGCCCTACTTCTGTGTGAAAAAAGCCACGGATCGGTCATCTCAGAGAGGAGGCCATGTTGCTTCCTCCTGAGGTATGGGGATATGCGTCCGCGCTGAAGGAAGTCCGCAAGAAACAAGGAGTTTGAAGCTTAATGGGTGTGGAACACATCTTCTATCACTACGCATCATTATCGATATCGATGCTGACAAAGACCTGGCTAGAAACCTCTAAGCTAATATCCCACGTCCTTCTCAGGCCTCCTCACCCATCCTCAATTAGTCTGACAACCTCCCGCAGGATCTCGGCCTGCATCGCTCCCGCATGGCGAAAACGTATTTTATGTGCTCGAAAATACGAAGATGTCTTACGCAGAGGGCGTCACTTGGATTCTATGATTAAGCCCAGAAAAACTCTCAGTATACATTAGTATGCACAGATTCCCCACCGCCACATCGGGGACATTTGTCTGATCGTGAGTGCCTTGCTTTGATTTGCGGAGTCTCTGCGGTCAGTCAGCGATGTGATCTGAGCCGGATGGCTCTATTCGCTGGTTCATTGAAAGTGCAGGATCATCTACCCGATACAGAGTGATGTGAGACTATAGGGAAAAGATCTGGAGAGCTTGTCGAGGCTTACAGGTTTGTCGTCTGATATCAAGCACCCTCCCCCTCCCCCCCGGCCTAATATTTCCCTGACCCACGGATACACCACTCATTATCCAATCTATATAATTTGTTGCCTGTGTTCAAAGGGAACATACTTGCGGGAGCCGTTTACCCAAGGCACCGGACGTGGTCCGGCCGTGTTTTTGAGTCATCGAACGCTAACAGATGAACGCTCTGAGCGCCCATCAAGCTTCCCTCGCAAACCAAATTTATAATCCTGGTTTCAACTTTAATATCACGCTCTCCGCTCTGCTGGCGTTCAGCTGTTCTTTACCTTAACTCCTTGTACACCCCCGTATTATTATGATTGCTTCCTGAAGAATTCATGCTCGAATTCTCGGGAAAGGATTTAATCAATCCAATATAATCAATTCGTAGCTCCCTTGATTTCCTTGTTTCCCCTGTCCTGTATTTGAGGCTTGAGTGATTGACAGACGCGGTCGCACTTGCAACTTACTCACCCTTACGCGCCTTCATAGTTATTCCCGGATATATTAACTTCTCTCCTCAGCTCCTGCGAGTCCCAATTCTTGAAGAGCTTGAAGCCTGTTAATCGGCTTGCAAATACAAACGTACCTGTAGTCTTTATTTCAGACAACCTGACGTTGGGACGTTGGGATTCACCATTGTGGCCTGCGGAGCTCATGAGGGAAGCATTGTGGCAGATCTAGCTCGTTCGAGAGCCATGTAATGTATTCATAAGTAGCAGACCACACTGTCCGCAACTTTGATTTCCCTATCAACTTGTCTCGTATTACGCTAACTGTTTCGGCAACTCTCACTTATCCACACTCACTTTTGCAATCCCATCCCTTCCACCCATATTGGTTGAGCCCCAGCATAGGTGATCCCTTACCTATCATCCGGTCTCCCTCCACGAGAACATACTATGGAGGCTGTCAAGGGAAGTTATGGCGCCACCGCATATTTATCAACGATTCATATGTTTGTTATTACAGTCAAATTCAACAGACTGACGAGAACTGGACCAGGAACGACAGCCTTCGACAACATGTACTCTACTAATTCCTATCAAGAAATTCCTGTTACATGGCCCAAAACTAAACGGAGATATTGATCCTTCCCATCGCGCCTTCGTCGGGAAAGCAATACGGGCCGCTCTGTTAGTAAGAGAAACCTTCCGTTCGGACGCGATCTGACTCGACTCCAATCGTCGTTAACATCCCTATGATCATCTGCGTGTAATCCTCAGGTCCACAAACGTACACATCTTTCCCAACGATATCTGCTTTGTGAGCCTCAATGAACGCAGAATCCAGCCTCCGAGCATGCTGTTGCAATATAACGGTATTGGGAACGCCGATATCCCGGGCAGGCCCGTTGTCCGAGCAAAAGACGTCGACAGAGAGATTTACATTAGGGAAGGGTGCGGATGGGGAGAGGTGGCTGTCTTCTAATTCATTTCCTTTAAAGGGTCTGAAGACGAGGGGAAGAAGGGTATCGGGTTCCCGCGTCGACAAAAAGAAGCGGACGTTGACCTCATCGTCTTTCACAGTCCCGCATAGAGAGCCGAGCATGCTGAGGAAAGGTGTGAGTCCGATCCCGGCTGCAAACCAGACGAAGTCTCGTCGGCGAGGCACGGATGGGGAAGGTGGAGGAAGGGTAAAGTGACCCGTGATGCCTGCGATTTTCAGAGTAAGTTGAAGAGGCCGCGTGTCATATAGTAGCTCTCCTCTGGTCTCGTGCAGTCTCCGCGCCATGCTAAAGAAGGCCGTCGTTAACGCTCCACCTGCTTTGTGTCGGAGTGTGATTGAGAAACTGCGTGTGGGCCCGGCAGAGAATGAGGATGCAGTCCAGGTACGGATGGGTTCGTCGGCGAAAGAAGTTGGATTAAGTGGACATAGTTCCTGGTACTGACGTGCACTAAGAAACGGCGCACAGTCAAGAATTAGCGCCTGGCCAGGTGATATATAGAGATCTTCGGAAGCCTCCCAAGTGAAGGTTGCGATCTGAGGGTCATGTAACGTGATTCGAGTGAGTACAGCTTCCGGCCTTTCATCACTTCGGAAAAGGCTTGTGGAGGCTTCCTCGGCGAGGAGGCGTACCGGAGGGCTATATGGGCTAGCATGGTATTGTGTGCCTGCTTTCTGCCGCACAGGGAGTGCGTCGCCCACAAAAACGAAGCCCGTGGTATGGATTGTTGTGAGAGCTTTCTGGAAAGGCATGAGTCCGTGAGCTTCAGGCCCGACAAGATTCTTGGCGTCGCCAGTCAAATAGAGGATGTCGCCGGTCATGAAATTGACAAAGGTTAGCGAAGCGAGGGGTGTGCATTCAATATTTCCCAACGACGTCATAGTGCGGTTTCCTATTATAGATGTAGCATTAGAATGAAGTCGGCAAATGACAAAAGATAATTTTAGCACTCACCGGAATAGTCCGGTAGCACAACTGTACGAGCATCATTCCTGACCCGAACAAACCCTACAAGCCCACCACGATGGTTAACTCCGACGTGTGAGGGGTATACCTCTGCATCTTCTGGTTGCGCAACATACGATGTCCCGAGAAAAACGGTGTCGCAAGAACGTACAAACTGGATAACGTCATCTGGGAGTCTGTCTTCACGGGAAAGTGAGAGATATTTGTGGACAAGCTTCGGCTGTCGGTCTGTTTGAGGCTCGACGTCGCGGATCGTAATATATTTTGGGCAATGACTGCATTTCTTCCTCAGCTCTGGGTATGAACGATTGCTGCAAACCACGAACCTGATTGCCTCGTTGACAAGTAGCTGTATTTCAACAATGCTGCCTGCTCTGTGGAGCTTCGAAATGATGCCAGCAAACTTGTGTCTTAGTCGTGTTGAGAATTCTATGCCAATCCCAGCGATCAGAATGGCCTTCTCCTCGTAGAATTGTAGCATATTCTCGCCAAAGGGGTCGCCGTCCCAGACTTCGACTTTCATTTCTAACTGTGTACCCCGCAGGCTACGCATAAAGCCCTTCTCTCCATTCTGTCCTGCAAGTATGGATCCCCAAGGCCTCCCAAGGTCGTCTAGCGTCACCACAGGAATAAATGGCAAGCACGTTTGATAGAATTGGCCGTCCTCAGGGGAAAGGTACCCCCGGATTGCAGTGTAGTTGGTCGCGACTTTGTCCGTGAATCCCAGTTTTTGCTGTATCCTACGTTCACCGGGATGCCAACCGTTGAGCGCAGACATCGTGTGGGTAACCGACTCGGGACGCCGGGGGTTGAGGGAATGGTTAGGTTCCCGACAGTTCGAGGACCGTTAGTTATGTATTCCCCTAATAACCAGATTTGTCTGTTTGTGGAACATGGTTTGAGCACATCGGCCAGATACGGAGTATATCCCCGAGCTATTGGTCAGCCACGAAGTTTGGTAGAGGCATCTATGTTGAAGCCGAAATGGTGGCGTTAGCTAATTCGCGGCAGCCACTGAGATTTGATGGGTCGGCAGTGAGAGGGACTGTATCAAGTGCTAGCAAAATAGTGACAATATATACGTTATGCTATATGGCTGCTGGAATATCTTGAGTATTGACTTCTCCGCCTTTTTTCCTAGCCATATCGACTTTCGCCTTCTGCTCAACCATGTATCTCTGTCTGAAATAAGTAAAGTACCACCATCGCAGCTGCGTATCCCGTATTTTCCTCTGATCTCCACATCCGGTCGTACTTCCCCCGCTGTCGATACGACTTGACCCGAAAATAGTTATTTTCAGTGAAGGCGGGCTGTCGTGACATTCCCAGAACTCACTAGGTGGTGGTCATCTGATTCACTCCCGCGAAGCTAGTATCTCGCAGTGCTGCGGGGCCAACCAACCTTTTCCGCTTCGACGCCTTAAAATCCCCACGCCAAGCACTTTAGTCTACTTGTTGCGCCACTCTCCCGAAAAATACCGTTAGAACACCGATTCACCTCCACTGCCAACCCGAATCCGCAGATTTGACTCACCCTCGATGGATGAACCAATAGGCGCTATAAGCAGAATGACAATGGAAGGGTAGCCAATAGGCATTTTTCCGGTACAATGAATGCGTTGTGCAGGCGAGGAGCAGAAATCGTTGCCCAACCTCCTAGTGCGGCACCCCAAAAAGTCCTAATTAAACCGTGCGCTTTCGACACAACATCTTGCCATCCCACTCTTGCTCGCTCCTCTTCTATAATCCGTCAAACGAACCCTCCTTCCTCGTTTTCATACTCCTCCCACATTACCCTAGTAAGCATGCGTAAATAACGTCTCAATGACAAAGCCGACCCCATCCGTACCCACCGTCAGCCCCTCTGATGCTTTCACAGGCAACTCGATAAAGACCTTTTGAAAAGGGACATCGCCATCTACAAATTGCAAGACATATCAACTCGAGAGAAAAAGTCCGAGAACCATGTTGCAAGATGTGACACGAGATTCTCCAAGGCTTTGTACCCCTTCAATTGACCCAAATACTGACCCAAGCACAGAGTAATGCTCTTCTGCAAGTAAAAACAAACAATCCAGCTGCTTCCATTATTGTTATTGTATTTGAGACGTTCCTAACTTGAAACATAGCGAATGTTGACGCATACCTGCTTGGTGTGGATGTAGAATGTTGGCTGGCTGTGAGACATTCATCCGTTGCCGCCACCAATGATATTACCTTACATTTGCTCTCCATGTCCTCGAGATCCGACGTATTGCGCTGGCGGACCCAAAGCTGCTGTTCACAACAAACTGACCAAGAATACGGACTCTATATTGTTAACGCTCACAAGCCCATCTAAACATGAATCGCTCACTAGTGACACCCATCGGACAACCCATGGTGTGACGAACTTTGATAAGATTGAGGAGGGCTCCGCCGCCATACATCAGCCGTACTGTATGGCTTGCTTTCTACCCTTCTCATACTCTTAAATTTCTCTTATGCTTCTGAATGATATTTCACACAGTAGTGACTAGCGTCGCATGATCCTTACCCTCTCTCACACAACGCCTCAGCCAGAACCCTCCCTCCCATGCATTAGCTTTGGAGGCAGCAGACGAACATGTAAATACCATGGAACCGAGGGTACAACAATTCACATTGGTAAGCTTAGCCTAAGCACGCTGTGTTTTCTCACAGCAGCGGCGGTGTAGAAATTGTGGTCACGATTATGTCAGCAGAGTCCACGGTTTACCCGCCCGAGCTCCCACCAACCACCCTCAGAGCAGAAGAAAGTCCCAGTTCTTCAATTGAAACACCTCTGCGCACTGTGATGGAAGACATCCCTATTATTCTCCCTTTCGGTCTCTGTTTGGCAGTCATCACGGTCTTGTCAAGCCTGCTACAGTATCTCGAATTTCCGTAGTTCCATGACCCCATTTGAATCCATGGATCAATACCAGGGCCACAACTTACCGAACTCCGTTCGTCTAGAAAGTCGTCTGGCTGCTACGATAGCGTCATAATGCGCTGAACAATGTGGATATCGTGCAACGCATCTCCGAACTGCAATCCTTAAATGCACGGTCAGCAGCACAATGCTCTCCTTATCCCCTAACTACCTCTGCTCTGCGCCGTCTACTCTTCTGGTCATCTCTTCCGGTCATTTGGAGGCATTTCTACAGGTATGTAGCGCGTATCTTCTGGTTAGGTTTGTGCCTTAACACGATTACACAAACAGAACTTCAGCGCTATGAATCACGTTTCTATCGGTCGCGAATTTGGTCCTGTCTACGAGCTTCCACCCGAGATCCTGGAAGAAATCTTCGTTCAGTGTCTTCCTGCCTTCCCTACACTCTCGCATGAGGTCGCACCCCTGCTCCTCTGCTCCGTTTGCTCTTCTTGGCGCAATGTCGCCTTGCATTCGTCCCGCCTATGGAGCAGGATATCCATCAACATGTCCGATTTGGTGTCTAAAGGTTCTCCGGAGTCGGATGGCGGGGAAGCCGTTTTTCTGGCGACAGAATTTCTCGAACGATCCAAGAACCGACCTTTGTCAATTCAAATGACAGCCTCCTCGCCGGCCCTTTTCGACCACCCGGAATGGAAATTCCGCTTGGATCTATTTTTGGGTCGATTTCACAACCGGATCCAGGACTTGGATCTCTCGTCTTCGTGGCTCAGCCACCTCTTGTATTCAATTTCTCCAGACAAGACATTTCCACGGTTGTCTAGTGTCACCGTCGCGTCGTCCAATGGCCCGTCATTTGACTCCCTTCCTACTCCTTTCACGGCCTTTTCCAGCTCTGGATTCCTGAAAAGATTCTCGTACAAAGCGTGCATATCCTATGAAACGGTCCTCAACCTTGTTGTTCCGTGGAGTCAACTCACACACATCACACTTACTGACGTCGATTATGCTTCATGGAATCATATCTTTCTTCGTTGCGTAAATCTACGGTCGGGTACCTTCGTTGTCTCAGGGACCCCACAGCCATCACCGAAATCAACCCCCGAAATCACTTTCCCGTCCCTCGCACATCTATCCATCCACAGCATCCAGACATCCAGGTCGCCTCTCAGTCTCAAGGGCTACAGCTTCCCCAATCTCAAGAAGTTGAAACTCGGCTGGAATCATTCTCCCGGCTTTGACACGAGTTTCCTCTCTAGTATCAACAACTTAGAGTACCTGGCGATCTCGAGCCCCCAATGTCATTTCATCAACTTTGGCGAGGTCCTTTCGATCCTCAGCCTCACCCCCTCTATCTCCGAACTTCACGTCTCCAACGACCACTGCAGCAGCGAGCTGTTCGAAGCCCTTACCTATCATGCGCATCAGCAGCGACCACTGTTGCCCCATCTTCGAGCCTTGGCGGTCGAGACTTCGCATTGGAACTCTATGTGCGATGATGCGCCGATGCTTACTTCCTTGGAGAAGATGGTGGGCTCTCGGTGGTGGACGTTCCCGAATTCGAAGGTCAAGCGCCTAGAAATCTTACGCATGAGCACTCCGAAGCAGAATTTGGCTGGAGTTAATCAGGCTTTGCAGACGCTCACGGCCGCTGGTCTTTCTTTGCAATTGCAGACGTCTGTCCCCGAAGATGACAACGATGAGATCCTAAGATATAATCACAATTGTTTCGCATATTGACGCCCAGGTCATGCCTCCCATTCTTATTATTCGGCACTACATCTCTGACGGAGCAAAATAGATACCCACATGCTTAGACTTCATATCAGTTTCAAATAGCTCATCAATCATAGCATATTTCACCCGTTTCGCGCCCAATAATGTGAGCAAACAGAATGCACGAGAACAACTAGTTATGCATCAATATACACCTTCCGAAACTGCGGAATGGTATGACGACCATCCTAGGTCAACCTCGAAGTTCCTTCCAACCCGGGGCCGGAACAATATCGACTTGTTGCTCTTTGCTCGAAGAGATAACGGCCCTTTTAGTGAGTTCAAACTTGGAGAGTCGGGCGCCCGCTTGATCTACCGCAACTCTGATGAAGGCATATTCCTTGATCATAGATAAGAATACATACTGAGAGCCCATAAGGAGACCAAAACTTCGTTCTTCCCGTGGTGGTTCATGATTCCTTCGGGAATGGGATAACTAACTTGAGGACCACGTGTTGAGAGGAACCTTCGAATCAATATTATTAATATATTCTGTCGGCAAAACAGCCAAATTGACTTGCCTTCCAAATTGCCAGCCGTTGACGTATATCAATACTCGATGTGGATGGGCCTTGTCCAGAGCAAAGTCGAACGAGAGAGGAATATCTGAACCGCGCGGGATGTTTAAGTTGAACACTGTCCTGTATACAGTCACTCCCGCTGCGCTTCTTCCTTGAAGAGGCGAGCACGACTTGTTCCATGAGGAAGTGTCAAACCCCGGGAGATGAGCACCTATGACAACAGTTCAAGGCTAGATCATTTCAATACCTGACATGGCACGTACCAACGCGTTCAAACCACCAACCACCTTCATTATAAGGTCCACGGACATCATCAGGAGCGTGTTCACCGCCCACGTCTATGCAGCACTGTTAAGATCTGTTGAATATCGAAACCGAATCACTTACTGCCAGCGAGTCGCCACTCTGTGAAGTCGTTGGCATCGTCACTGAGAAGGCGGTATCCCCGAATTCCTCGTGGAGTTTTGAGCTCGTCATCAATATCATCTACCAACGCAATACGCGTATGAGGAAGAGTTATATACCGCTCATAATAGTTACCCACAGTCTTGGTTCATCCCGGTGGAGTCATGGATCACGGTGAGGACTACATGAAGAAGGTTGATGAATTGGAGTTCCAGAAATGTTAAGCTATCATGTACCGTTATCGCCATCGCTCAGCATATCTTGAGCGAAGTTGAATGTGGGACGGAGGATATCCACGCCGTCCTGACTATGGGATGTGCCCTCACCAGAGCCTAAGAAGTGACCATTGAGGAACGCCGAATAGCCAAACGAGAAACCGCTAACAATGGTTAGAATCAGCGACACGCCCAAAGCTTCCTACTCCGATAAACTTTACCCCTGAATAGCGAGCTCGACTCCACGTGCGGTGCCCTTGAAGTGTCCACGCCATACCCACTGGCCTGTGGCTAATCAGTAGATTGAGCGATATGACGAGCGAATTCATACCAGCGTGGAACCCATATCTTAGATTATGAAGTTAGCGAGGAAAGATGGACAAGACGTCGTAAACCAAGGCTCACTCGCCCGAGTAGAGAATGCTCTGCAGTGTGCCCAGGTTGATCAGCCGGATCCTCCACTCGCAGGAAGGCGTGGATCCGTACCTTGCCAGAGAAGGGTTGCTGCGGCCGCTTCGTGGTCGTCTTATTTGCAAGCACCCAGTCGCTATCATCATAGTCCAACGCCAGCTCGGGCAAGGAGTCCGCGCAACTCCACTCCACGTCTGTCATACTCGGGACGTGGACTCCCTCCAGCTCCCCAGGAAACCTGATCACACCTCGCAAGCCGCCCAGTTCGCTCTTTGTAACCTCCACGGCCGCACCATTCCAGGTAACGGAGCGATACCTTGCTGGTGCAAATACATCAATTGTTGTCGTACCGTTGATATCCCCCTTGAAAGCCAAAGTTGAACCTTGAGAGGACACACTCCTGACAAGATAAGGACCACGAATAAGGACAGAAGGAACGTCCGGGGAGACATCGTAGTGGGAATGGTCTCCTTCATTAATCTTGGGGGCCCAGAAGGCAGAAGCAAACTTCTTGTCGGCGACGAAGACGCGAGTATTACCGAAGCTGATGATGGAAAGGCCAGATACCCTTCCGGAGATCAGGACGTTCTGTGAGCAGGCGTACGACGTTTCAATGGCTGACAAGGTAGATGATCGTGATGGTTACCTTCTTCATAACGCTGGCAGTAAGGGAATCAGAGCCTATATTCGACAATCGCGACACACTCCTTGCCGAGATGCTCAGCTCCAAATATTGTCCCTCCAACGCGTAGACGATGAGGTTATCGATCTAGACCGTCGTCAGTATAAGGCACGAATTTGGAGTTAGTCATTACATTATCAAAGGTTGCCCAAGTCATAACTTCGGCAGTCGAGTACACCAACTTGGAGCTCCCGAAGAAATACTCGGACACTAAAATCTTTGACTCTCTTCCCGCAAGAGTGATAGCGCCATTCCTTGGAACGGTGATTTCACCAAAATCTGTTGTGTTGACACGGAGCTTGAAGTCTGTGTTGGTCGTCTTCTGATTCGTGACTTGACGAACAATGTAAAAGTTGGCCCCGCGATGGGGAGAGTGAAGATGAGTCGTATAGACGTCAGGGGAGTTGCTGTAGGCGGTGCCGAGTCCTACGGTGCCGTTCCCGATGCGGCCAACAGTGAGATAATCCGGAGAGGCATGGAGGAAATAGGCTTGGAGCTTGAGTTCATCGAGCTTGGGGGTGAGCGTTCTATCCTCACGGATAGCCCGTTAGATAAAGTTGGCACTGAGCTATGCCACCTCAACGTGAAACTACGTACTGCCCCATAACTAAGTAAATTGTTAGTTAACGTTATCATTCGATTAGGAAACAGGTTACACGTACTCATAGCTGGAGTAGATTGTGTGAGTATGCATGTTCCCCCAGTTTGTGCCGCCTAGGAGGAATTACGCCGCTGAGGATGAATATGAATTGCATATAAAGCACTTCCCTACCATATGTCATATAAAGATTTTGGAGGGCAGCTCCAGCAGCATAGTTATTCTTTTGAGGTTATGAGCATTGAGAAGCACCCGGATAGGGACGCATCACACCTTGTAATATACCTGTAGGACGATTTCTTTAGAAAGGAGCTTATGTATCGGAGAAGGTGCTCACGTTTGCAAATTGCTCGTTGATCAGTTGATAACAATCGTCGTATCCTGGCCCAGACCAATAAGAGAAAGCACCACCTGAATGGGGTGTCAGTCACATATAACACACCATACAACTCTGGGAGCATACTGACCTTGCCATTCGAACAAAGCCAAAGGCTCAGCTGGGTTCCACCTTTGATGTGACGTATCGGTCTCTGGTTATAGCCCCAGGGGTGAGGCCACACATGCAGCCAGCAATAATGGACTCACGTGTTGAAAGCTCGTTCCATTGTGTGGGCTTATCGCAATCAAACCCAAGGGGATATCTTGACGGATCGTCAGTGCTCATGAGTGTCACAGAAGGAGCTTGGGTATACCCATCCCATCCGTATCTATTGACTGTACTCAGAAACGCAGTATAAATCAAAGGTCACGCGGCACGCACAGATCAACCTTTCCAAGGCCCTTCATTGCATATTGGCCACTCGCGTTTTTGTCGTTGTGGATTGTTGGAATTTTCGTGATTCCGTTTTCTCGCAGCGTGTCAATTATATCTTGCATGTGTTCATCAAGACCCGGAATATGTTGTTGGGCCGTTGTCCCGTATTCGTTCTCGCTCTGGATGGCTACGGGAAATGCATGTCAGAACGCAGCTGGTATTGAGAAAATGAGCACTGACCTATGACAGGTCCGTCCGGATACTGCATTAAAGATGGTGAGGACCAGTACCGGGTGTAGGAATGGCAACGTACTTGATACGGAGCGGTCTCCTTAGCAAAACCCTTCAGGCTAACGGGAATAGGAGAGCATGAGCAAAATCCCAGTGACTGCCAAGTCAAATCACATACTAGGGAAGCCATGCCTCCTTATAATCCGTTGCGTTTGTCCTTGCGAGGCCAGCAATATTTGTTACCCAGCCGGGGATGCCACCTTATGAGCAAACGAATGTAAGCTGCTCCTCCATTTGGCCTAGGATATTTGCTCGTTCACCTCCGGCAGTTTCAGCATTCACGTAGGGTCTTGTTTCCGAATCAACGGCCTGAATCTACAATACAGGTGTAGACTCACCCAGGGCGCACAATCACAAGGATACCGACGTCTTTCGCAGTCTCATAGAATCGCTTGAGGTCGTTGTGCTGAGTGAATCTAACCTCTTTCGAGTTAGGAGCGGTTAAGCCCCAGTGCCCTATTCGAGAGCGACATATCAGTATAGTTGACGTTGATAGACCAAGGATCCTCACAGTACACAGACACGCCATTGAACCCAGCACCCTAAGGAGCTTAAGATTTTCCTTATCATTTAAATTGCCTCTGACAATACGAACCTTGAACCTGATGGTATCGTCAACCTTCAGCCTAAAGATATAGAAGGTGGTACGGACTTCTGAAGCACATCTTTCCACAGCTCTGGTACCGGGAGTCGGAATGGATGAAATTCGCCAGAGAAAAACATGATACGCTGAATTATTTTGAGCATCACAGGGAAACGTAGGACTGATATGATGGGTTTACCTTTCCGTCAAGCAGGACTGAATGTTGATCGAAAGTTACAGATGCTTTTGACTGCCCGTTGTAGAAATTCGCTGATATGTATATTTATCCATTATGTAAATCAATAGGTGTGTTAGAGGTGCAAGGACGTACGGGAGCCCACAGGGAGAACATATTGGTCGCTATGATCTACCGTCGATTGCCGCTTCTGAATACTGATTGCCAGTCCAACAGTCAGGTAGGAAGCACAAAGCACAAACGCGAGGAGCCGCTTCATCCTAAAGTCCGCAATCTCGCACTCGCAAAAGGGTTGATAGCGTGTGCTAGTCAACGTAGGCTTTTTATACTCATGACATTTTCAAAATGGCGGTGTTGATGCGGGTAGCGATGCAGGCTTCGCTCGCGTATGACAGAGGCTACGTGAGGCGGGATTGATCATGAGACGTGAAAAGGGGTCACGGGTCACAAGTGCTCCGTGCTTGCTTCGTGCTTACGGGCCGTCTGTGTGATGCACATTCAAGGGGTCTCGTTGATCAGTACACCAAGGATCTAACGACGACCCGGGACACGTACACGCTGGGACTCTCGAACACCGAAATCGATGAGTTGTGACGATGTCCGAGAATGGCTGAGGCGTCGACTTCGAAACTCAAGGCGGGAATCGGTGCAAACCGCGGAGCAATCGTATCAGAAAGTCATTTAAAACACCGATGGGAACAAAGAACAGTCAATGATCAAAGAGTGGAGGTCGAAGCACAAACCCAAAGCTTCGCGTGGGAGTGAAGCGAACTAATCGATAATTAGAGGCTACAGTCATTGGACGGTCAGTGGGACAACTAAATGATGTGCACCTTCGGAAAAAGTCCAAGGCTATTATGGGGCAAA